>JAJJHY010010805.1:1192937-1220310 GCA_021224005.1 Drosophila setifemur
TTTTCTTGTATATATATGTGTATTTGTTTATTATAATATATTAGATATACTTTCATACGTTACGCGATTTATACTTGGTTTATTGTGAGTACTATATATATGCATATATATAGAGCTGCTCTCCGATTTCGGTATCTGGGGGATTATCGAGAGAACTTTGATTAAGCTTCAGTTTTGGTTGAACGTGTCCGAGCGATCCGCAACTCCATCCTACATACACATTACATTTTATCGATATAGTATCGCTTTGTTGGCTATATACATTTCGTGTGGATTTAGCTTTAACCTTGGTTTACAAATACGAGCTTCTTATATACAATTCCTATGCTTAGAGTAATTGAAGTGCAAAAAACCGAATAGTTCACTCAATATTACATACATTCGAGCGATACGATTCGTAGATAGATTTTAGCCACAACAAAACTATATACAGAATATTGAATCATCAACGTAAGATATTATAGTATGTTAATGCTTCGAAGGTAAAAAAAAAACGTATTACCTTTCTCTTCAACATTTTTTGAATTATTAGTTTCTGCTATGTTTTCCCTTATTCTTTCAGTTTATTAGTTCTGCTAATAATGGCACATAATGTTATTGTTTGCTCTTGTGTCTTGTGTTTATTCCCGACTTTTGATATAAGTACAGTACCATGTCTATAGAGAGATATATATAGTATATCTGTCAAGCGCCGCTTAGCATATGAACAACCTTTAATGGATCCGATTCATCCGCTATGTGTATATATAAATATATTAGATATTTCCTTTAAATTGCTTGGGGTTTTGTTTTTGTTTTTTACAAATGTCCATTAGTAAGTTTTCCCTTTTGCTATTTTTTTTTCGATCTGCTTTATACACGAACCAAACGAACTGTTCGGATATATGTATATGTATATTCGTCTATATTTGCATGTACCATATATATTCGGGGGTTGCTGAGATGTTGTGGCTAGATTTGGTTTTATTGTTGTTATATAATTGCAGTACACACTCAAAGGACGAAGAGCACAAAGCGGCTCTTAATTAAAATGCAACAAATGAACAAAGGGATTGAATCTACCAGCAACAGCAGCAACAGCAGCAGCAGCAGCAGCAGGAGCTGCAGCAGCAGGACAACTGTTGCACAATGCCTCCGAAAGTCCGGAGATGGAGATGAACTCGAATAAAATTTCAATTAAATCAATTCGAGCATGTGGCCAGAGGGCCCACATCCACGTCTGCATCCGTCTCAAGCTCAATCTCCACTTCCCATGAAAATAACCGTTCTGACCAGTGTCAAGTGCTCCTTCAAGTGTTTCGCCTACAACGTGCAACGTTCTACGTTATACGTGCAACGTGCAACGCACAACTTGCAACGGCAGCAACCTGAAGCAGCTGTAATTGAATTTCGGCTCCTACTGCTCGAGTGGCTTGTTATCTTGTATCTTGTATCTGGTATTTGTTTAATTTTATTTCTCGCTCGGCCGCTCCGCAGTCATCAACTGATGAAAAGATTACGGCCGCAAGCTAAACTTCTTCTTCAAAACTCGGAGGAATCCGATTATGCACTCGAAAAAAAATTTGGGTGACAAAAAATGATTTATCCAAATGCCAGCTTATTGCCAGTTGAAATCATTTTCTTTCCTTGTTTTTTTTCCAATCCAAACCATGTTTTCTTTTATGAAATAAATTTAAATGAAATTTAAAAAAACAGACCAATTCAACAAATTTATATAACAAATAAAAAATAAAATAAACAGAAAGTTAAATGTTGATAGGCTCATGTTAAATATTAACCCAATACTAAAATAAAGGAAAACTGTTTTCACAAATGTAAAGATCTTTCAAATATTTACCATTTCTATAAAAAAACTTTTCTATTATGACTTTAGAGAAATTGGAGAATTGGAGAAATTAAAAATAAATAAAATTAACCAATAAGAGAAAGCAATGATAACTTGTAAATAAATTTAAATTGAATTTATTCTACCGTTCAAAAACATTTCGAAACGAAGAAATAAACATTGTAAAGCTCTGTGACTTTGCTTAAATTTTGAACATTTTTCTAATGAACCATTTGTGGGAATGGAGGACATAAATTCATTTGCTTGACGTGATTCCCGGGTTCTGGGGATATTTAGTTGTAAAACTTATTTGAAACATTTTTTTTTAAGAGTGTTTGCAACTTTTGGCCAGCTGTTGCTCGACAGCCTCTTGTCAGCCATTGAGACATTACAAAGCGAAGCCATTTACCAGGCTTGCCAACGCACACATGAAGTACCCTCTGCACACACACACACGCACAGCCTCACACACACACAGCCTCATATGCAGAGGCGGCACACAGATACGCGCGTACTACTGATATTCAAGCCGACACTTATTTCATTATGAAATCAAAAAAGTTCAGTAAATTCAGCCAGCGGCTGACAGACTCTTCTCCTCCTGCCGTCCCGCTTGCTCTCGTTACTTTGCGCTCATATTTTCCTCGAATTTCACCCGCTTTCCCTTGAAATTTTCCCCCTCATTTTGGCTTTGTCCCTCGCCCCCAGTGTGCGTGTAACAATTCAACTTGATTGCCATTTGTTTTAGCGAGCTGCTGTCCTGTTTCCTTGCTTTCCCCCGCTCTGTTTTCCATCCCCCCTCCCCCTCTCCGCACTTAGGGGAAAATGTTTTGCGGCCAACACACGCACACAAGTACGAGGACCCCTCTTCCATCTACCATCTACCAGTGAAGTAAGCGGTGTATTCAATTAAACTTCCGTCAAACATGAAGCAAACTCAGTGGCCCCCTGCCAACTCCACCCATGGAACGCCATGGGCCCCTCATCCAGCTCGCTTGCCTGGAGGTTATAAAATAAACATGTTGCCACACACAAAATTTAAATAGATACAAGTTTCGCCACACTGCATAACACAATAAACCGCAGTAAAAAATAAACGATTGAAAAAAGCACAGCAAAGGGAGAGAATGGCATCCAAAAAGATAATGAAGATGGAGCACCAAATAATAATAGAGCAGGAAAATTAATTTAATTATGTAAAAAATGTGGAAAATATCACGAGAACTGAAATATTTGATGCTTTTTTCAAAAGCAAAATGAATTAAATCAAGGCTTCATTTCACAGAAAAAAACACTAAGGAAATCTAGCTTTGGGGAGTCTTAAATTCTAACCGCTTAATCGGTTATTTGGCAGCTATAGGGTTATTTTTTAATTTTGTAAATAATATTCTTAAGAATGAAATGATTTTATTTAGAATACATTCAGCTATGATCAATTCCCAATTTTTTATCTGCAACAGAGAAAAGGATCGGTGCAAAAATACGTACTGATACATCTTAAAATATTTTGAAATAGAAACAGACAAATGGACAGATCGGGAACATATAGGTATACCTTCTGGGCAACATAATATTTCGCTCTGCAGGGGCATAACAATGCTATTATAAACAGATGCAAAATGTGAAGGAAAGGAAATTGAATGCCTTCAATACATTTCTGTAATTTACATTTTGTAAATTAAAATCTAAAGCTATAAGTAGAATTATTGTGAAAACATGAACAAAAAGCATCTAAATAATAATAAATATTTATGTGATGAGCAAACTAACACAGGCTTTTTAATAATATGTTATTTTGAAATACATTATTAATGACTGGATAGATAGATCAAAGTAATATTACAAAAAAGTGCACTAATACATAAATATTGTTTATTAGATTAAAGATTACAATAAATGAAATTCTGAATTTATACATTTGTATCCGAATAGAGAAAGGGACCCATTTAAATTTGCTTCACTTTTTACTCCCCACCTCTCCTTTTCCCCTTTCTTTTTCTTTTTCTCAAACAAAAAGCAACTTGAAGACAGCAGTCACAGCCTGAGGAGCGTTAAGCAAGAAATTCCATAAAAAAGCGGAAATGCGAAATTAAAATACAATTTGAGAGCATTAAATAGAGCAATTAAGCAGGAGTATCTCACCCGCCCACAAATATAGGCAGAACTTGCCCACATGCAAAAGATACTCTCACACACGCGAGTGTGGAAAACTCGATTACAAGTGTCGCGGAAAACCCCAAAAACAACTGAAACCGCGACTCCATAACCACCATGAGCAGCAGAGAACACACATACACTCCGAGAAAATGTCTTAGAAATGGGTACTTCAAATATTGGAAAAACTTAAGTTAATTAGAAATTGGTTCAACACAACTAAAAAGAATTAAATTTCGGAATTATACAAATCAATTTTAAAATACATAGGTACAATACTAAATATATATATATATATATATTTGAATAGTTTATGACTGAAATCATTCTCCTATTTTACCAATTTCAGAATTGAGAAAACCCTGAAGAAATATTAAAACAAATAAAATAGAACAATTATCAGTTTTAAGTGACAACAATAAGGCAAATTCTTTCCAAAATAAATATATTATATATATAAAAAAAGTATTAGACGTATAGTCAATGTAATAGAAGATTTAAAAATGTATCATCGAAATACTAATTTCAAATTTGAGACTTAAATAATATTAATGGTATTTTTTTTTAATTTTTAGAAAATGAAATGCTTTTGATCGCGTTTTGGTTTTGATTTTGGTTTTCGCAGTGCATGTTTGTGGGTTATTATGCTGTATTTGTACTCGCATTTGTTGTGCTGTTTATGCAACACAACAATATGCAGCACAACAAAGGACAACAAAAGGCGGCAACTGCAGCAACCACATTAATAGAAACAAAAGAACGTGTTGAGAAGGCAGCAGCAGCAACATCCTTCATGGAGCTAGCTGCAATTGAATTGAATTTGGAGTACACTTGAATTTGAAGAATGGAAGGATTAACTCAAAGAATGATTTACAAATCAAGTATTTTTAAGTAACAATAGCTCGAAATTGATAGAATCTAGTTTATTTTATACTTTTAACTACTCAGACCTCTTGGAAAAAACCTTTCTCCTCATAGAACACCCTGCTACATGGTATGTAAAATAAATTCCAAACACTCAAAGAAATTATCTCATACATTTGCGCATATTATTAATATTATTTTCTTCAGAAATGATTTCAAATCTCTTCTGCTTCTTTTATTTGTGTTTTTTAAATAATTATACTCCAGTTCCAACGAACTTATTTAAACAAAAAACGAGCAACACGAGGCTTCTGGGAAGCAAGCAACAGCAACATTAACATGAGCACACCACCAACATCATCAATGAACAACAACAGCAATAGGAGCTCGAGGGGAAGCAGCAGCAACTCTAACTACATTGCACCACCGACAACAACAACAAGAACAACAGCGACAACAACATTGGGAGCAATATCAACAACAGCAACAACAGCTACAGGAAAGTGTTGCAGCTTGACTAGTTCTCGATGTTGTAGGTTGCTTCATGGCTTCCCACGCTTTGCCATGGTGTCTGTGTAATTTGAAACACTTGTGTCAACGTGGCCAACACCGCCTCTGGACAGCAGAGGCTGCTGTTGCTGCTGACATGTTTCTTTGGGTTGCTGTTGTTGCTGATGTTGCTGCGGTTGTCAGCGTCTTATTATCATCATCAGTGGCAGCTTTTGGCGGTTTTGTATATTCCAGAAAGGGGGCGTGGCTTGAGGGCACACGAAGCAGAAGCAGAAGAAGAAGGAGCTGGAGCTGGAGCTGGAGCCCCCTTTATTCTTTAGTTGCAACTTCTGGCAGAGAATTGTTGTTGGGTTTTTGGTGCCGGGGCTGCTTACAATGAAATTCACTTTGCCAAAAAGTTTTCATTTCATTAAAAACGAGGGGCATACATGTGTGTGTAATCCATATGTGTGTGTGTGGGTGTGCGTGTGTGTGTTATGTATGTGTGTGGTTAACTGACATGCAAGTAATTCATCAAAAGCAAATGCAACCAACAAAACTGCAGATCCCAGACATTCTGTGTCCACAACTTGTGCCCCACAGCTGCCGCACACAAATACACTGGAAAAAGAAACAGACAGACAGACACTCTCCCAAGACGTTGCCGCAACAAAAACAGCAATGGGAAAAAAATAAAAGCATACGTTTCGGCCAGGCCCCTCCTGGCCAGCTTAAAGGCTTAACAGAATATGCGCAACTAATTTGCATAAACACACCGAACATAATTACTTTACAAAAGCGAACAAATCAAGCAAATGTCGCTGACAAAAACAAATGCAGAAGTACTATAATGGAGAAAAAATTAGCATTCGAATGTGGAAAACCCTTGGAAACCCTTGCTCAAACCTATTTATCAACAATTCGCCTTTTCATCTCCTTGATGGATGTCAATCAAATTCCCCAATGGACAAAAGTCAGCCCAAAAGAGTTATTTTTTTTGAGAAGTCGGATAATCAGAAAAGTTTCCTCATGTACTTTGCTTATTTTTTTTTTGTTTTCCCCCCAGTTTTTCATTTATTTTCGTATTAATTGACCCTTTGAAAGTTGCTGGGATGTGGATAAATCGGTTCGGGAAATTGGAATTTTTTAGACGAAAAGGTGCCAAAAATGTAATGAGGAAAAATGGAGGTGGAGTGGAGTGAGTTGACAGTGGCTCCAATTAATCACAAATGACGGGGGAAATGAGTTTGAGGGGGGTATTCAAAATCTGACTCTATAATTTCCACCGCACCTTAACCAAATTAATGATCATTTCGGATCCGCTAGCCTTCAGTAAATGCCTTTGGGTACCTTTTATATAAATACTATAACTGCGATTAGTTCCACCTTATCTTAAGCTATCTGTGAGATTACATAACCGTGCAACCCCCTTCCACAAAAACTTTTCCGGTAAGACTAGAAAATGCGAGCGTTAAATACATTCACTAAATATCGATGCCTCCCTGTTTTTCTTCATCTGTTTTTTGTTTTATGTTTTTTCGGTTTTGTTATGAACAATTTAACATTTGCTACTACAACTTGTGTGTTTTGGTGTTGGTGTTAATGTGTGTGTGTTTGCAGTGGCGTACGGAATGCGAAGGGGGTCCATTTATTAATAATTACGATTTTCAGGAGACATTTCCAACTCAATATTGTGTTTATCTTAATACATTCCTCGAAGTATCTTTCTTTAATCAAACTAACAACAATGAAAGCAAATGTATTATAATTGATAAACTATAGAAAATAGTATGTGAGCACAATTTTCTTAAAAATTGTTGTTAAAATATTCGCAAAATATTAATTGCTTAGAATATTGAAATGTTGTAAAATTAAATGACAAATAATATTTTCCAGATAAATTCCGTTTGCTAAAAATTAAACCATAATTTGGGACTGACACTTTTCGGCAACATAACAAGGGACCCCTGCCCCCCCTTTAACGTACGCCACTGGCTGCCCGGGGTGTGAGTGTGTATATTCTTTTATTTGTGCTGGGCGAGTCCTTTAGACTGCGTATTATAAGAGGCAGGGACCGAGGCAGAGCGTGAGCAGAAAGCCGGACACGGCCGACAAACCCATTAAGAGCGGCTGTCGACAATACCAACTGCACTGCAAGGTGGTGGGCAGGGTGAGGGCGAGGGCGATGGCGAGGGGAGGGAGCAGCACCAGGAGCAGGTGCAGAGGCTGGGACAGGGACTGGGGCAGGGACAGGGACAGGCTGACTCCCCGGAGTCGCGAGCCGCCGGAGCTCATTTCGTTGTTGTCGATGGCGCTGCCGCGCACTTCCGTATTGCCAACGCCGTAATAGGTCGGCGGCTTACGTGTGATGCCCCCCNGCATCAGGGTCATGAGCTTCAGCATCCGCAGCTCCTCCTTGTCCTTGTCCTTGCCCTTATCCTGGCCCTGGGCATGCGGGTGGTGATGGTGGGTCGGGTGCTGCTGATGTTGATGCTGATGCTGATTGCCGCCGGCGTTGCCCGGCTTATGTGTGGGCGGTTTATTGCCGCTGGTGTAGTAAACGTGCGGCGATAACGGTGTCAAGCCACCACCCCCTCCCCCTCCGCCGCCCAGCTCGCCCCCGCCCATGCCCTCGCCGTCGAAATCCTCGACGGATCCGTACTGCAGCTCCTCGTCGTCCGGCTGGTAGGTGACTTTGACTTGTTGTTTCTGCTTTAAAATGTCATTGGCATCCGCATCCATGTTGCCAGAGCCGCCGGCCATGCCCCCGCCGCCGCCTTTGCCGCCGCCTCCGCCGTTCGAGGGATTTTTATTACGATTCGGTCCGGGGATTTCTGAAGGCGAGAACAGGAAAACAAAAATGAGCAACAACATCCACATCGAAATCAGCCCAGGTGAAGATAAAGCGCGAATGGCGAATACCGAGTGGCGAAATGTAATTGAAACAAAGGGGTGCAAATGCGTCCCATTTCGTGGGATGCCACAGTTGCGGCCACAAGATAGCAGCTCCAGTGGAGCTCAGGAAATTAACTTCCAGAATATGAAGAATATTTTTCGTTGGCCATATCAATAATCTAAACCTAATTTGTGATCAATTCGAGGTTCTTATGTCAGCACTATTACCACAATTAGATAGCTATTATCGAATAAAGATATTTATCATTCGAGTATGAATAGGTACATTTTATTGTAATTTAATGATCACGAAAAGAGATTAAATTTTAGAATATTCTAAATCAAGTAGAACTTATTTTTAATGATAGAAAGAACTGTGATTTAATATGTTAATTGTCGTATGAGAAAAGTTAAAGTTCTTTTTTGCTTAAAATTCCTGATTTGTATTTCTCAATATATATATTCTATTTATTCTATTAAAATTCGAAATGTTCAATTAAAAATGAAACAAAAATGTGTCCATTTATAATTAAATCGATTTGTATTCTTATTTTCACCGAAAGGAAATACATTCCAAATGTTTCGTAAATAGCTTATTGGTCAAAATAATTTTGCGATTATTACTTTAGCTGAATTCAAATTTATCATTTATTAATTTATTTATGCCCGCAACTGTATGAACGCCCTTTTATTGCACCTTCGATGGATCCTTAATCCAAAAAAAAAATGGAAAATAAAAAGAGAATAACTCACCGTATAGGCGAATGCTGCTGTCAACTTCGCCGAGAGAGTTTTTCGCTATGCAGCGATAGGATCCGACATCGTCCTTCTGGAACTTCCGCACAATCATGGACATCTTGGTCTCGTACATCGACTGGGAGTTCTCCTGCACATGGTATTTGCCCGATGTCACAATCATTTCACCTGACAACAAGCAAATATAGATACATTCAGCAGGAGGTAGGGTTACTAGTTACTAGTTCAACAAAATGTATCTTATTCGGCACAACTGATCCGAAACAATCCCAAGCAAGCTGTGACTCCGAATCGGACAGATGTCAATGCCTGGTGCCTCCGAGATAACTTATTTCAGTATATATTCTCCTACAAACCACATCGCAGCTAGTTTCATACAAAAAACAAAATAAAAAAATTGTAAAAACAAAAAAGGCAACTAAAAATAAATATATTTTCCAAAGGAGAGACCTTGAAACTAAAAGCGATTAAAATGGATTATCTTCTGCTTTCGAGTGAGTACGAAATAGTTGTATCTATCTGTAACTAGTTTGTGGTTCAGTTATTGTGGGTATACTTTACACGAACTCATCTCATCTGAAGATACATTTTGCCAACTGTGTTTAGTTTCTTGAAATTTTGATTGCATTTACTTAATTAAATAATTTTACTTCATTCAATTGTTTAATGTTGACAAGTATTTCAGAGCTGACTTAACAGATTGGTATTATTAGATAGTTAACATCATTTCGGAACGGATTTGATATAATTTCGATCTTTCAACCTTCCAAGGGGTATTATTTTTTCGCAATCTTTTGCTGTGTCGCATTTTTGAAGTGTTGATTTGGGAAAGGCAGGGGAATCTCTAGAGTTCATGGCCATTGTCCAACCACTTATCTGCAATTAATTTCCGGATTAACTGCCTAATGACTTGGTTTATATGTGGCATGGACTTCAAAGACGACGAACACGGAGATTTTAGGGGATTCCAGGGTGGAACCACCGCACAGGACCGGACAGCGACGGGACAGGACGAACCACACTGGGACAGGACGGAGCTGCAACCACCTGCAGCCTGGTGGCAACCTGGACGGAGGAACGTGCCCGACTCTGACAACTGACTAATGACAATGCCAAACGATTCGATTCGAATCGATGTTGGAGTAATGATGCGTTCGCCCCGAGTCCGACATCTGCATAGATGGATAGATGTGCGTCTGTCTGTGTCTCTGTATGTGCAGGGAGGCCTATCTATGCATATATATATCCATATATATCCCAGCACTCACACACTTACCCGTGTCCTTAATCCAGTAGTTAATTGATTTGGGCGAGGCCTCGACGTGACACTCGATTTGAACATCAGTGCCAAGTGGTGCGCCGACTAATTGATTCGGCACTTGGATGACTGGATGAACTGCAACGACACAGGCGTAGACGAAAGGGGGGTTAGATGGTAGTAGATGCTACATGGCAGACGCCAGTGGTCAGGGTTCAGGGATCAGGGTTCGGCGTTGGGCGTTGGTGTCGGGGTCCGAGAGAGAGGTAAGAGCTCAGCAAAGGGTCATCATTCAGAGTCATTCAGAGATAAAAAAAACAAATTTGAACCACACCATTAAAAATAAATCTAAAGTTTAGTTTTCATATTTATATCATGTCGCATTTGAATTAACTTGTATTGAAGGGCAATCCTTAAAAATACAAATGGAGGTAAAAAATCAACAGTACGTATTTTCGGTTCACCCTAATATATAGTAGTAATATAAGTAATTATGACAACATTCCTTCAAAATCGAGGGAAAGGAAATGTTTCGGTTTTAATATTTATAATTTGAATTTTACTTAAATGAAAATCGAAATACAAATATTTTTTGTATTAATCCCATAACAATAACATTCCCTGATATTCTACAAAATTATTTTAGTTTGTAATACATTTGTAATGCCTTTAGAATACTCGTAAGTATTAATCTTAAAAGATAAGCTGATCGCTTCCAGTATCAGATCATTTAAAAATGCTTAGACAAAATTTGTTAAATTAACTATGCTTAATATAGTTTTTAGTTTCGATTTTCCCCCAATCATTATTTTCGTATAGGTATTTTACCCCAACAAATTTTATATATTAAATTTTCCCCGAATATATCTCCCGCTCCCAGATCTTAACATGCAGGTGACCATGATGGATTATTCCAAATACCTGTCCGGAATCCCGGAGCAGCTGGGCTTCCCGCCGAGAGCTCTCCTGGACCTCCGTCCGTCGCCGAAGGCCCTGATGTGTGTGGGAGCTGCCACGGTGGCCTGTGTGATGCTGGGACTGACGGTCAAGTCGCTGCGCGGACGTGGACGCGGACGTGGCCGAAAGCCTGACCTCCATGGGGGACCCGAGATGATGCCGGAGGGGGGGGCTGCAGCCGGGGACAAGGATAACCGCGAGGGCGATGCCGGGATGCGGAAATCGCACTAGAATCCGGTGTTTGAGTCCGGGGTGTATTCAATACCTGAACACGCCATCCGAAAGATGCTCTCCACGAAAAAGAAGAAGAACCCACCGTTGTACTAGTAATATATTCCGTTTTATGAGTTGCACGAGTTTTCCAATATATTTTGTAATGTTTTATCCCGCGCCTGAAAGCGGATTCCGCAAATGTATCTACACTTTTATAATCCAACCAGGGACACCAAAACGTTAAATGTCCCATTTAAATTAAAGTATCATTTCAAATTTATTTTTTGTAGAATTGTAATTAATAATCTCAAAATATATTTGTTCTACTCTGGAATCCGCAGTGTCCTTTAATGCAGCATCCACTAGCAATGGGAGAGGCCGACTCCATCCCTTCGATTCGCAGAGGACCAAAGTTAGGAGGGAACTCGAGGGCCAATTGAGTGTGGCATAATTTGAGGGGAGGACCCCAACCCACTTGCCCTGGAAAGGACTCATCAGGATGCAGTCCATGCATTCGATGCATTGACAACTCTTTTGCCGTTGGCCCGACTTTCCTATTTATTGTCACTTAGGCGGCGGCTCCCTTTTGGGGGGCCAGGTGGGGACTTCGTCCGGAGGGAGTTCGGAGGGGGTTGCCAAGACCGAAATTGGTGGTTTTGTAAAACCTGCTCCAGGGAGCCCCGGAACCATCACGGTCCCACTTCACCCACCGCTCACAGATTGCATATTGTCTCCATCTATTTTCCCCGCTCTTGAGACATTTGATAGTTGATTGCAGCTCCTCCTGCCCCTGCCCCTGCTGCCGGGAAAACTTCCACTCCCATGTCCGCCTATCCGTCCGTGTGAAGAGTTTTGCCAGCCGGAGGGATTTTAATTGATTTGCATGGCCGAGTGCGTTTTGTCTTGGCTATCAACTATCAACTGGAGCATCCCAAAATGCCGCTTGTGGTCGGCTCTCCCTTGAATTTCATGCATGGATGTGGAATAACTTTGGTGGCTTCCGAAGATACATTTTAATCGCTTTGATCGGATCGAAGTTCCTTCCGACATTCAAGGTACTAAGACAAAATTAATAAATTTTAATGAATTAAAAATTAAATGGTATATTCACTTTGAAGTTTTATAATTAAATCGATATTAATTTTTTGTAAACAATAACTCAAACTTTAAATGCCTGCATTGCTACTTACAATGAAAATATTTTAGTTATAATATTAAACTTAAATTTCAAGAATTCTAATATTAAAAGTGTATTTATTGAATTCATTTTTAAAACTATACCGATTTATAATAAAGTTATTTATATGTTAATTTTGGGCTCAAGAATATAATAAGTTTATTTAATTAGAAAAATAATAAAGTTTTATTGGTTTATAGTTCATCTTTTATATAGCCCCATTATAACCCAATTGTCGTTTGCCATAAAATGTTTGTTTTTTTTTACCATAAACCTACCTGGAACTTTTTGTTCTACTAAAAAAAATTACATAAAAATAAATCTCTACCAAAATATGTAGCTGACAAGAAAACGTTTTTGAGCAATGAGTATTTACAAGATGCATTCATCAGAGTGTTAATCTTGACTTAATATCATAAATTGGGTTAAACTAAGGCAAAGGTTTATTGATAATTTAGAAACTAATTTTGAAAAACAATAACCACCAAAGTACGACTTTTTTATTGCCTAGAATTCTTGCTGACTTGTATTATTTTGGTAAATTTTAAATGTCTTGTAGTTGACTAATTTTTTAAGCTTGTAATGATACTTTAATTATATAAATTATTTTCTATTTTGGGACACCACTTAGATTATAGTTTATTTTTTATTTACTTCATTGGGAAAACTTGTTATATGTTTACAATATCTTGTTCACATCTTCAATTATTTTTTAAAGTGCATAAACAGAGAGCAACGTTTTTTTCTTTAGGATTTGAGGAGTGCTCTTTAGGGGCATGGTAGCAGCCATACATGCTGGTCCACTAGCCCTGCTTTAATCCACATCCGCATCCCCATCCCCATCTCCATCCACATGGGAGGAGGGAGAAGGATAAAGGATGAATAACTACCCGGCACATTTCGGGTCCATCCTGGGCGCCTTCTATTGAGCCAAAGGGGGCCTGGTTGGATGCAGCGGCACTTTCGCTTGGCGATTTGCAATTTCGCAATGATTATTCTGAGCATGTTCCTACCTGGTGGCCAACGGTCACCTTTCAACCTTTCGGCCATTCCCAGCATTCTGCCATTCTGGCTGCCAGGTGTGTGTGGGCCAGCTTTGCCTTGCAGCTCGCTCAGTTTTGCGGCAAACAAAGCCACAAATATGCACTAATGACGTCGTCAGCTGCTGGCACTCTTTGCTCCCACGTGCGCCCCCCCTTTTACCCATCCCCCTTTCACCCATTTCGCCCGCTTTCACCTGCTTTTACCGCTTTTCACCTGCTCCGAAATTCACCTGCAATCTCCAGAGCAGCAGCAGACTCGCATTTTGGGCGATTGTTTTTCGAGAGAGCTTGAGTTTGGAGTTTGCAGTTGCAAGGTTGCAAGGTGACAAAAAGTCTAAAACCTGTGCCACTGTACAGTCCGTTTCATGCCTATAAATTACGTTACATTAAATCTCTAATGCTCGATAGAGGAAGAACATTCTCCAGATTCAAAACTATTAGTTTCATTGATTGAACCAAATACTTATGAATAATATGGTAAAATAAATATATTCAATCGGAATATAATTTACAACGGCTTAGCATATTTATTTAGGATATAGGGATCCACTCCTCGGGAAAGCCCATTTCCCATTTAAAAATAACTTAATAACCAAATTTAGCTTTGCTTTTGATACTGATTTTACTGCACAAATCCTCTATATCCTATATATGTATCTCCTGTTTCTCCTTGCCTCCGTTTTAAACTTCTGATCGAAATTGTAATACCCTCTGCAACAGTATAAAAACTAAATTTATTTGCGGGAGTGCAACACAAAATCAACACAGTCAGATTAAAAATATAAATTGTTCAGTTCTTTATTAAAAAAAATAACCAAATAAATGAGTTCCATTTTCGAGATGATTTCACAATTTAGACAATACAAATGCAACAACAACAACAAAAAGAATAAAACTTTTACATAACAACATAAATAAACAACAGCAATACTAAATAAATGTAAAATTCAAAACAATATCCATCAACAAAATAAAACAACATAAACTGTGGTAAGTTGGAGAACAATTTTTTAAGTACTTTTATTTAGCTAAAGATAGTGTTAAAGGCAAGCTTAGGATATATTATCCCGACTCTCATTCTTTTTCCAGATAAACTTAAACTTCATTAAACGCACATATACCAAAATTTAAAAAATGAATTAATTTATTTAATTAACTAAAAACAAGAGAGAAGACTCAGCAGACCAATTGTTTTTTAACAATTTGATTTTTTTTTGTATTGCAGATATGGAATATAGTTTTCCGATTCCACCGGCTTCAATAAATATGAAAATCAATTTCCCAATAATAAGTTTCCAATTATTTTAAATAGTGAAAAATCGAATTTACAAAAGGAAAAGAAAAAAATGCCCCTAAAAATAGACTATACAAAATTATTCAAAATTAACCTTATGTCAATACATTTTGAGATGAAAATATAACTGCGAAATTAAATTTTGAAATATGAAACCATTTGAAATATATTGCCCAATTAAAAATAAATTTCAATAACTTTAATACAAAATCATGAAATTAAAATGTTTGCTCTTGTTAATTTAATAACAAAAATTGAAACTTCTGTTGGGAGAGATAAATTTAATATTTGAAGAAGTCTGTGAGCATATTTAGATATTTATGTTATTAAAAAACACCATATTTAGATTGTCCTGAAGTTTGTAATGCATTGAAGGAGATATCGGAGATCCCCAAACTGATCTTGGTAATTCGATTTCCTATCTGACTACTAAATGCGTTAGCTACCAAAAAATTTGAAATCGGGTTCGGCCATATTTACAGTGTTTTAAAGCCATCTTTCGCCAGTGTTCGAATTTATTGTATTAGATTGTGAATCGAGGGTTTCTATATATCCAATTTGGGTAATTGAAAGGGGTTGGGATTTTAGTTTTTTGTGCGTGGGATATATCCGAAAGAAGTGGTAGGAATCCGTTGACTGCCGTTTCGCTCAATTTGGCTTCCTTTACACGAGTGAGAGTCTTTTTTTTTTGTGTTTTATTTGTATGCTGGCTTTCACACAAACGTGATTTTTCTCATGTTGCGGCATTTATTTATTGTGTGTGATGCAGGGTTTTCCTGGAAGGGAGAAACGTGCCTCGTGACCAACTGGAAGCGGAAAGCGTAGAAGGAGAGCGAAATGCAGATGAAGACGGCGTTTCCGGCCTAGTTGAGATTGTGCGTAGAGTGCTGCAGTGGCATGTTGCATGTTGCGTGTTCCTGTTGCACATCCCATTGGTGCAACTAATTAGGGGAAGCGCCTAATAAGGCGGCAGCGCCCAAAACGGAAATCTCAATGCAACGGAAAGCCTGCGGAATGTGGCATGTCGCACGGCTGTTGCACTGCGCGAAAATTTGGATAAGAATTGGAAGCGCTTGAAGTTAAATGAATCGAAATTTAAAATTTAAACTATCTCCACTTTCTATTATAAAAACACATATTCTTAAGCAACAAAGTTTTACTCACTAGAGAATTTACTAAATATATATATTCATGAATTTCAGATACATGTTCCGATTCTTTCAGATTGCAAAATAATTAATAAAATATATATCTTACAAATTTTTTACTAGTTCTGTGATTGCTTGATAATGAGATCAGATTTTTTATTGGTATTCTGAACAAGCTATCAATTTATGAATCGCTTTCAATTTGGATTAAATCGAAAGCAAAGCATAGCCCGATTTTTTCCGGTGCACTTTTATCAGCCAGCTGCAGGAGCCGAGGAGCATCTGCTCTGGTAACTGACTCCGGAAAAGTTTACCAGCGCTGTAAAACGCAGGGAAGAACGGGTTGTGGGACAACTCTTGGCAAACAAATTGCAAGGAAGTTGTTGCGAAATGGCAACAGGAAAAGTAAACACGCGGCGGAAAAGCGGGAAAGCGGGAAGGCGGGAAAAGCGGTGAAGGACTCCGACCATCCGAGTTGATCAAAAGTTTGGCCAGGTTTCCACCTCAGCAGCACTTTCCCAAGCTGCTCCTCAAAGATAACTGCTAACCAGAAGCTGTTTACCACTGACAGGCAGTCCGAAGAATCCGACTCACAATCAACCCGCCACTTTTGATACCCTTTTAAGCAGGTTATTTGTTTTGATAGTTTCCTTTCTTTAAAGCCCAAAACAATTTGAAGTTAGTTTAAAGTAAATTTGAGTCACCCCCTTTCCCGAAACCCCTTTAAAGGGTGCAAGGGTCAAAGGGTTAAGGCTCCCCTTCACATATGGCCAGTGGCGATTCTCTTAAGGACCACATTAACACAATGTCAAAATGCTAAAAGCCGTGATTTTGCCACCTAATTCGCACAAGGAGCGGTTCCTGCAGTGGCAAACGAGCCAAGAGTAAAAAAGCAAACAAACGCAGTGGACAAACCTCTGGACACCTCTTGGCCCTGACTGCTGCCTCGATGATTGAGTGAACTGCCACATGGCAGCAGAGTCAGAAGTGGTGGCCAAAGGGGACGGACGGACGGGCGGGGTACGTGTGCAGACAGTTTGACAAAAAAGCAGTGGCCACCCCAGTTTTCCACCCGCTTTCCACCCGGTTTCCTCCACCCGGTTTCCTCCGCCCAAAAACAACAAGAAACCGGCTGAGGAGGAGGAGGAGGAGGCAGAACAGAGCAGGTAATGCCCGGTATCAGTGACAGGATTTAAACGGATTACAACAAGGACAATCGAGTTAGCACGGCACATAGAACACATAGAACCTCGAGTTTTCCTTTTCCATCTTCTGCCCTTTGCTTTTCCGCCTCCCCTTTGGAGCCCCTCCTGGCTTTTCACTCGATTTTCACCATTTTTCCTTTCACTTGTGCTGCTTCCTTCGCCGCGGGCATTTCCTCAAATGGAATGCTCGTCCCATGTGCACTGAGAAAAACCGATTAGGGATTTTACAGCAGTGGAAAATAGCCAAAAGACAGTGTAATAGGTATTAGCAATTAATACTAATTATACTACTAGTAATTAATACTAATAATTAAAAAATAAGAAATCTCTTTGTATTCTAGAAACTAAAACGCTTAAATAATATTTTTAAAATGTTATTGATCATTTCCGGTGCTTTGGCAAATATTTGAATTATTATTAAAATTATTTTTGTAAAATTATTATTGCCTAGAACATTCTGTATAGAAAGTTTTTTATAAAAATCAATTAAGTAATGTACATTCTATTTATATTTTAAATAGAAAATTCACTTTATAATCCACGTTCTTCTCTTAGATATTAATCTCGTATATTTGTATCTTTTGTAAACCATTAAAACAAATTTAAACAGATATCTGCAAGTACCAATTTACCAAAATGAACCCTTGTAATTGCATTCAATAAAATGTTATTATGTGCATTCATGAACATAAGCATTATCCTTCGAAGGATACCCCGATTTTTGTGAGTGTGCACACCTAATGTAAGATAAACGCCGCAGCTGCCATGGCCAAAACCGAGTCGAGTTGGCCAGCTGGCTGACTGATGAATTCCGAGCAGCCGAAAGGAGTTGACCGACCGCAGGGGCCTCTAATTAATGGCGCAGTGCATCCGGGGGGAGGATGCACGGCGGAGGAGTGATATGTGGGCACTATACTCACAGTGGATGCTGAGCGAGATGCGCTTGGACACTGATGGGGGCACTCCGTTGGAGGCGATGCACAGGTAGGAGCCCATCTCGTTCCTCGAGATCTTCGACAGCTTCAACACCTCGCCGCGAAAGGAGGGAGCTGTGCCGGAGAAATTGACCAAAAAAAAAGGGATAATCATACACTCAGTGTCTTGGAAAATGGTGGATCGAGAAAACACTCACCTAGAGTCTTGGTGCCCACATTATCCTTGAGGACAATTTCGTTGCCGTCCTCCCTCCGCCAGGTGACAATCGGCTCCGGATACCCACGGGCCCTGTGAATTAAGTAATTTATTTCAAATTGGATAATGAATAAAATTAGCAAAATTACAGAATGAAATCTTGAAAATAAAAAGTAAAAAATGTTTGGCACTAAAGTAATTAAGAAGTCATATTTGTACAAATTGTTAACATAATATTTTAAATTATATAACCCTGTTTTAAAATACATTTTGTTGATTTTAAAGTATAAATATAAATACATACTATTATAACGCATTTGGAATATATATTTTTAGAAGTAATATTTAACCAGTCAACACTTTCCACTTTAATGTCCGACAAATCATCAAAGGATCCTTAAAACAATCGGCCACGCCCCCCCGCCCCGAAATGGTAATGGTAAACTGTGAGTGATAAATGCTGAATGCCAAATGCTAAAACAGAATGCCAAATGGAAAATGGAAAATGGAAAATATTCAAGTTCAGTGGCTTATTAAATTTAATATGACGATGCTTCAGCATAGATTGTACGGCCGAGGGATTCGCTTCTACTACTGCTTCTGCCTCTGCTCTGCTTCTACTTCCACATCTACCACCTCACCCATTGTGCCACAGATTGGGGCAAGAAACTTTTCTGCATCCAGAGACCAAAGACTGAGCAGAAAGCAAAACGCTTGAAGCCAGCAGGCGCCAAGTGTGTGGTGCAGTGGAAAAAATCGTGGATCTGATGGATACACGCACTCAAGAATACCTGGCAATTTAGATATTTTTTACCAGGCTCAAAACTTGAACATAGGTGTGCTTTCATTTTTTATAAACAATATTCAGAAAATGTAGATCAATTTGTATCTGATATTTATGATTTTATCTATTAAATTCATTCACATCTGATCAAGAATATATTTACTTAATGGGGTTAAAGATATCAAAGATATCTTCTGGTCAAAACTCTAGTGCAAGGGTATTAGCATTCTCAAAGATTTTTAAAATGTCTTTAATGAATATAAAATAATAAATATGAGAATCAAATGAATTATTTTTGTTATAAATGAATTATCATTAGATTCATATTCCTATGTCAATAATTGCTTTTCATTTATGAAGCTTTCCAAATTACCCAATCACAAATGTTTGAAGATCAAAGAGAGTTCCATAACAATGAGCAACAGATAGCTGGAATTCCAGCTGCAGGGGAACCCATATGCCCTTTGAGCATTGAAATACAGGGTATCTCGAGAGAAATGCGTGTTAAGACAGCAGTTGTTCAACAGCGAACCAGACACGGGTGTGGTAAATTTTTATGATGCCGCAAACAGATGCAAAATAGCTAAAAAGAAAATCGAGCAACACAGATACCCCCACACACACACACACGGATACACACGCACACCGACGCGGCGAACACAATGGCCAGCAGTTCGCAGACTTCAGTCTTGAGTCCACAATTTTCAGTTAGCAGTCAGTGGCAGTTGCTTAGCCATATTTAGTCGGCCAAGACGGAAGACGGAATGTGTGTGGGCCTTGGCTTGGGCTTGGCCGGAAAGGGAAAAGTTTCCGAAGGGACGCCCCTCTAAGCTGAGTGCAATTTACATGGCCACGGGACAGACGGACAGACGGATATCGCGAACTTGGCTCAAAGCGAAACAAAGCGAATTGCCCTGCAGCCGATGCCGCAAACTGACGGAGAAACCCTCGCTATTTGACCTTCTCAGCTTTTGCTTTAATGGTGGTTGTACTTGTTTATTTTATTAATTTTAATAATGGTTTTTGGTTCACACAGTGATTAATTCAATTGGCATACAAATTGCCAAATTAATTGCAAAAATGTAATTGCTAATCAATAAATATAAATAAATTAAATGAATAAAAAAGCCAAATTTTTCCCCAAAAGAACTAAATTAAAATTGAATAATATGATGATGATTTTTACCAATAAAAAACGTGGCATAAATATATGTAACCAAATTAAATGGAAACAAAACAACAAGAAAAAGAAAAGAGGCACAGCCAAATAGTTCACATTAAATAAAGCCAGTAACTCCTGAATAATTGTAATAACATTTCGTGTTTAATGTGGATTTAAACAGTTTAGTCCCACTTAACCAAAACAGATTTGTTCTTCGGCTTAAGGAAGTTTTAATCTGGCTGTTAAAGTTCGTAAGTCAATGCTTTCAGTGCTAAAGTTGAATTCATTTTAAGGGATTTGCAATAAGTGGCATTAAAATCGCAGAGACGGAACACAGGATGGAATCGAAAAACAAAAAGAAATTTCCCGACAAGCTCTCTAATAGCTTTCCACATACACTCACACACACTTACACACTCTCACATGGAAACACGGAAAAGCCAGCGGCGAGCGCGCTTATCGTCGTCGTTTCATCATTTTGCGGTTAAATCGTTGAAAAAAAAAAGAGAGCAACACTTCGTGGTTGCGGTCAGGTTCATAAATCAGCTGGGGGATGCCCTCATCCTCCCATCCTCCTCCTATCCCCGGACAGCCTTGGCAAGTTAGAAAGTAACCAACACAAATTAGAGACCGCTGGTAAGCCGCCTAATACCCTTGAAAATGGCTAAGAAAAATGTCTGCCAAAAATAAAACACATCAAAAAATAGTTGGCTGAGACCAAACTACCCGTTGAGCTGAAGTCCAGGGTAGCCAAGGAGTTTCGGTGCTAAATCAAGAGAAATGAAGTGTCACTTAATTTGTTGACATTATTACACCGAAAGAAAAAGAGAAATGTGGCAAGCATAAGGTGGGGGAGGAGGGGGAGGAGGAGGAGGGGCTCCATTTAACACTCAATGGGATTTGCTGCTGGTAAAGTTCCAGTTAAAAGGTTTGCTTCTTTAACTAGCAAACATCAAGCAATAATTTAAAAAAATATATACTAAATAAATAAATAAATGTTTTTAACATTTCAATTGAGAAGGAAATTAAAAATCACATGAATCACATTTTCAAATATAATTTTCATGGGCACACCGTTGCGTATACATGATTTCTATTATATCCATTATTTGTTGTTATTTATTTAGCTATCAATAAATGTTTGAATTAATAAACGACAAGAAATGCAAATACAAAATTGTAATTTGACCAACAAAATTCATATATTGAAAATCACTTTAAACAAAAAAATATATATATTTTCTAAAGCGGTTTTGAGTTCCAGTAATTGAAATATCTCCCATTGGTAAAATATTTAATAAATAAGTAAAACAGTATAGTTGCCATTGCCCATGTATGTAGGCTATCATTTAATTCCATTTCCATTTGCGATTTGAAATCAGTTAATTACTTTATACACCTGTTTTTTTGTCACATTTCATACACATCGAGGTGGAATAAAGGCTTTAACCATATATGCGCGGTACATACTCACCGACATGTCAATCGCACCGAGCTGCCCTCCGGCACAATTACGTCCGATGAGGTATCCTCGCTGATAAAGTCCGGCGGAATGACCACATCCAGGAAACCTATCTGCAGGCCCGGGAAAAGCACAACAACAAAAAAAAAGGAAAGAAACGAAAACATTAGCACGTCGGCCGAGGAGCAGGCGACTTTATTCCACTTACTTAAATTATAGCAAATTGCTAGGGGACATAAGGCAGATACATACATGCCATATATATAAATTCAAAATAAACTTATACATATATATGTGCTGGTATAGGAGGAATCTGCTGATTATGCAAGTGGCTCGTAAAGCAGAAGTAACGGTTAAGTGTTTTATATGGCGACGGGCGAGTAAAGCAAAGTGAAGTGGAATAAACTAAGAATAAACTAAGGTGGAGCGAATGGAATGGCGTTAAATAGTTTAAGACAGCGGCGTCAGGAGAGGAGGGATGGTGCACTCTGACCCTGCTGCCCTCCCACACACCCCCCTCCCCCCATCGTCTCCACATCTCCTGCCTGCTTCTTGTTATGAAAAGCGTAAAAGTGCAAATAAAAATTAAGGAAGCATGAAATACATTTTATTGGCACCATAAACTTCACTTCGCTGGACACACGAGTGTACGTGTGAGCGGGCACACACACACACACACACACAGAAGAGCTTGTCCACGTACAGATGCGGTCACGAAGGTAGCACTTCTGGTGGAATTTTTTATATGTATGCATATATATAATTTTCTATTCCAAGAAATTGTGCACTTATGTAAAATATTTTTATGTTTATAAATTTATGAAATGGCTTAGAATTATTACTTTTATTTAAAATGTTCAGTTTATTTAAAATAAAATGTTTAATTTACTTAGCATATTTTAAATTTGGGAAAAATATTTTTAACATAAATTATTTGCTAATTGTCACAATTTATATGTGGTCATTTGGATTGCAAGATTAGGTAAAACTTATTTAAAATTAATAATACAATAAAATGGGAATTCATTATAAAAAAATACAATTATATATTGAATTTATCGGATATGACAAGGAATTTAAAGTATATATCTAATAAATATTTTGGTTTATTAAAAATTACGTTAAAGTTGCATAAAAAAAAATTACAATTAAAAAGTCAATAAAATGGAAGCCAAATTAATTGGATTAAAGTAGGAATTAAAAATATATAAGTAGTTAATATTATGGAACACCATTTTGATGTTTCTCATAATTTTTTTTGTATTTTAAAGCTTAAGTAAAGCTTACAAAAATAATATAATAAAATAATACAATACAAAAAAAAGTGAATTTACTATTTAAAAAATTCAAAAATATTGTATCAATCGGATTAAAGTAGGAATTACAAATAAATATATATTATTATGGGACACTATTTTTGTGACCGCAGGTATTTGAATGTGTGTGCGTACACGATGCTGCCAATTTATATGTCCCGGCATGTGTGTGAGTGTGTGCGTGTGTGTTCGCATAGTTTTCGCTTTCGATTTGCTGCGCTTTCTCCGCATTTCTCCGCACTTCTTTCCCCCTTCTCCGCTTTCCCAAAAATAAGGGAAATAGGGGGAAAACAAACAATAACATAGAGTACAACAGCTCAATGCATTCGCATTCTACTTGGCCATTTATTGCCGCACGAAGGAACGAGGCGACGGCAACAAAACAAAAGGGAAAACCATTTTCACAACAACGTGGAGCAGTGGAAAGCGACAATGGAGTATATTTTTATTACGTTAAATTAACGCGTAAGTATGGCACTAAAACTAGGTATTTACATATTGTATTCAATATAATTATTTCTTAAAATAGTTTGTTATTTCCTGCGCACAACATTGCGTATACGTAATTTGTGTATATCTATCTTATATCTCTATTTCAGTGTATTAAATACCGAGCTTCGAATGTTTGGACACTTAACTCAATTTTTTTACCTCTTGATAGTGGGAATTGACCAAGTTTAAGTAATTACAAATAACTTATAGTCTCCTTGTAGCTTTTTACTCAACTCTTAATTTAAGATCTTGCACCAATTCACACCTCCTGTGCCCTCAACTCACCTGACTCTTCATGGGATCCGTGTTCAGCTGGCACATGTAGCCACCTCGATCCTCCTCCGAGACTGACTTGATGTGCAAGTTCCACGTGTTCTGGTCCAGGTGACTGACGGTGACCCGCGGATTGTGCGTGATCACGTTCTCGTGAATGGCCTGGATGGCCTTGGTGTCGGCCTTGAGCCAGCCCACCTGGGTGGGAGTTAACGGATTAAATATTGCGATTAATTAATACTGAAGGGTTTTAATCGTCTTATTGAACTTTTTTGCATTGGTTTTTAAGCGATTAACAAACGGGTTGAATTGGAATTCTTTAGAACGGTTTGAAATTAAATTGGGTGAAGAGTATCTCGCTGCTGATGTTTTTCTTAGTGATTATGTGTAGTGTTTAATTTATATTTTTTAAGGGCATTAAGGCATTTAAAATTCCGATCGACTCACCCGATAGCCGCCCAAGTGGCGGACGTGGCAAGTAAAGGTTGCATCGCGTCCAACGGCCACCGACACGTTGGAAATGCTCTCCACAAACTCCGGCTGAAAGGCGCCAATTGCTGAAAGAGACGGCAATGCAGGCGGTGAAAGAGAGGGCTAGAGATTAGAGTGCATCGGTGGGGGGGTGTCAGAGGGGGGCAGTGTCAGAGGGGGGAGTGTTAAAGTGTGTGTGCGGCAGTTAATGATATCGCGCGTAGTTCACTGGCAAAGTCCGCCCACTCCCTCCGTGTGGCGCCTGCCAAAAAGTCCGTGATTTATCGCTTTTAAATGTGCCCGCTCCACCGGGCAGCAGCCATCGCATCGCAGCGCAGCGCATCGCATCGCAGCCCCCCTGCACCTACGCCCCTGGTTTTTGGCCTTGCCAACAACTTAACTGTGCCAGACAAACGACAACAGGCAACGCGGACCGCGGACGGCGGACGGCGGACAACGGACGGACGGACAACAGACTATAGACTATCAACAGACGACGCCGGCAGCAGACAATTTAAAGAGCTGCGGCGGCTAATTGAAGATCGACATCCGGCGGCCACCATGGCGGTGGCGCAATTCCAGTCGCTCCTCCCCGTATCCGCAATCCTCGGAACTGAGTCCTGCAACCGAGAAGCCGAGGCAGCCGAGGAACGCAAATATAAATAATTTATTGAATCATTGAAAATCAAACATTTCACTTGCAAGTGCTGCAAAAAAGTTTTCCAGCCCGAAAACGCAAAAATGAAATGGGAAATCAGTTTGAAATGGAGTAGACGACAGGACACTTGAAAATATTCGGAAAATATTTCGGAAAATTCCCCTTCTTTTGGTGACTTTTTTTTAATTAACTATTATAATTATATTATATTTTGAGGCACTTGTTTGAAATGTTTTATTATGTTTATCAATTAAATTTGTGCTTTTAATGTATTTAATGTCATAAAACAGGTGAATTAAAATTAACATGATTAATATTAAATAATGTTGCTGCTCTTTTTTAAGAGTTGCAAATGAAATATGGAACGAATAATTCAATAATGTAGAAGGAAAACAATTTGTAGAGGCATTCCTTGCGGAATTATTTGCGATTATTGCCTGCCCCAAGATACCCCCTTTAATGGGTATTAAAAAATAATGGAACAGAAGGAGGTTAAGCCGGGAGGGATTCCTGGGGAGCCGAGTCCGGGGGATGGATGGAGATGGAGGCTTACCAGACAGCAGCAGCCACGCACGACTGCTGTCCTGGCCGCAGACTCTCCTTTGGCCCCCGGAATCCCCCATTTCGTCCCCTTTGCCCAGCGTCTCCATCATCGTAATGCATGCAAAAAACTTTTGGCAAACTTGAAATTTAAATATTTATAGACAGTACCAGGACCGCTGGCTCACGGGCTTGAGATTGAAGGGATTGCAGGACGGGGGTGTATTGTGTGTAGAAATATATTCACACACATATATATATATCTGTATATATATATGGAAAACTCTGAAGAATGTGCTGAATTGACTCAATTGGCCAAAGGCATGATTTATCGCACTTTCGGTGACTGTGTGCCTGCCAAATGCAAAGCGAAATCGGAATTGGAATCGGAATCAGAATCAGAATCTGAATCGAAATCAGAATAAAAGTTGTTACTAGACTGAAGTTGGTAATCTGGATAATCTGCTGGCTGGCCACAAGCTACAAAATATTTAAGCATCTGCAGGCGGAATAAATACATTCATTCATTGGCGAATTAATTAGTAGAATGTATTTTGTTTGCTATTTAATTGAGGACAAATTTGATTCGATTCGATACTGATTTACTGCTGAAATCCACTTTAATTGCTGTGTCATGAGATACTGGATACTGGATCTTGACCAAATTCTTTGTTTTAGAATACTTAAAAACTTTTACAGCATAAACGTTAATTAGGTTTATTTGAAGCTTGAGTTAAAATACTAAACTTTTTAAAATATTTATTGATGTGTTATTAAATAAATTTTATTGATCATTTTTAACTGTTTAGACTATAGGTTAAATATCGATTTTTTATTTGCATTTATTGTTTGAAATGACAACAAATATACCCTTGCAAAGGGTATTACCTTAATTGTTTTATGTGGCTATAATGAATTGTATTAATTTAATATAAATTAAACATTTCTGATGAACAGAGCTGTTGTCAATTGTTGTTTAAGTCTTCATGTCACTTTTGGCTCACAGATGTTGATATTTTAATAAATAGTATTAATTTATATAAAATATAATGTAAGCTCTCTGTGATATTGAAATTATTTTGCGATTACTGATTAATCATTGATGAAGTTTATGGATACCCAAATAAAAAGAAGGCGGAAAATCAGAGGCAAAGGGAATTTATTGGTGAACACTGTTAAATTAGATTTTAAAGCATATGTTTTTGCGGAGAACAGTATCTCAGAAGATACCCGAGGATGCAGAAGAGCATTCGGAGGATGCAAAGCAAGGCGGAGCAGCTGAGATTTGATTTCAACAACTCAACAACAGCCCAAAGTTCAAGCAGCCTTAGGAGTACATTTACAGGCTGGCCTGTGCAACTCCGAGCTGTGGGTTTGCGGTGGGGGTCGAGTGTTGTGGGTGCGGACAGTACAGTGGAGCCTCCCCGGACCATCCCCCCAACTGCAGCCTGGCAGCCTGGAAGTGTAGTTGCTGCTTGGCTGACTGTGGCTTGTTTGTCAATCTGTCGGAGAGTCTCTGCATGCAGGCAAAGATGTTTTTCAGCATTGTGCCAATCCGAATGGACTTGTCACTCCCCCAGCCCCGCCTCCAGCCCCTCCCCCTTGGAGTTCCTGGATTCCCTGGCTCCGACTCCCCTGCCAGTTGTTTGCGAACTTTGGCCCGACTTCTGGTCGGGGGTCAATTCTCAGGGAGCCGGAGCTGGAGCCGGAGCTGGAGCTGGATGCTGGAGCTTCTTGGTCTGCAGACGGGCATTTGTCGAAGCCAAGCCAAAGTCAATTAACCCCTCAAATCTCTCGCCCCGCCTC
>JAJJHY010010805.1:1220383-1236830 GCA_021224005.1 Drosophila setifemur
CGATCCCCCGGTTTTTGAGTCTTGTCAATTTTTTGGCTCGCCTCCCAAGGCACCTTTTTGCCGGGGAAAAGTTTAAATCACACACAACGACATCGAGGATTTGCCGGGCCAAATTTATGGCTAAGGACATTGGCAAAAGCCAAGCAGGCGACTCCTGGTGTGGGTCTTATTTTATGGGTGGCAAGGTAAACACACACGAGGCGATGCGGTGCGGTGCGATGCGATACAAAGATGCCAATCTGCATGGGAATGGAAGGAGATTCCCGGAGTTGGGGAGATCTGCAGAAAACCGAGCCCCAGACACTCGAGGAAAATTTATTCGGAACCCAAAAGAAACCCATGAAAATAAGGTAAATATTCATATGGTATAGGTAGAAGAAATTAAGCAGATACTTTTAGGAAGTAGTGGAATTCAGACTATTTTTTATTTACCCGAAACTAAAATAACGAAGCTATTTTAATCAATTATTTGATTGTGATTACAGGCATTAATTTTGAAGGTTTTAATTTTAAAAATTGTATTGTTCAAATATTTTATTTGCTTTGCAACAAAAATTAAAGTTTGAAGAAGGAATTTCCTCTAAAGAAATGATTTTCTGTCAGTGTGCTAGGAGGACACATTTTCGGTGGCCGTTTTTTATGGCCTCGCACTTGGACAGGCCCACAAATCCAGTGGCAAAGCACTAGTGATAGGTGATAATGGCAAATTTCGAAGGGAAGTCGGACTCGAAGGCCCAAAGACACAACTTAAATAACCCAAACTCGGGCTGAAGCCCGAACCGAACCAAACCGAAAACAAAGCGGATACGGAAGCCAAAGTGTATCTTAAAGTCAAGTTTGGCTAAAACAAATAAATGACTTGGAGAAAGGCGAATGGTGAAAGGAGAGAGGAGAAAGGCGAGATGCCTGCAAATGACTGTCGGCTGGCATTGAAATTAGCATTTTTACAAATCGTCGTCGGCCAGCTCTGAACTACTGCCAATTGAATTCGTGGACCCATCCCTTCTCCCGCAGAAAATTCAATTTAAATTTCTTGGCTTTTCCTTTTTCAGCCTTAACAAATGTCACGAAATTAATTGTGTCTTGATTTTTGTTTCACACTTTTGTTTTATTTTTTGCTGCTATTCCTTTTCTTTTTTTTCCTATTTTTGAAAAGGGTTCCCCAATAATTGACAAAGTTTTTTGGCGGCCAAACATGGGAAGAAATGGTGGCGGTCCCCAAATGTGTTCAATATTATTTAAGATGAGGTGGAATCACGCTCTGATTCCATGATTGAAAATCAGCTTGCACCCAATTAAAAGGGTGTTCTTTATCGGAATATTGCAAATAACCAATTTTATATTTTATATAAACTTTTAATAAATAAATACCTGCCTTTTCTGGCCATTTATTGTATTCTCTAAGTATTCTTAATTGCTAGATACTTGTTATGTAAGAGCCAGTTCCTTTTGCATTTGGGATTAGTCTTCTTCCTGAATTTCATTCTTTAAGTTGAAGAAGTAAATCAAAATCTGCCGCAAATGACGCTTATTTGACACATAACAATTACCTAACTTAATAATTTGTTGTTTTGGTTTAATAGCAGTCAATTTAAAAGTATACATAACCTTCTGGCAGAACTTGATTGTAAACAACAAAAATAATTTAAAAACTATAATTCGGGGAGCGCTTTTCACTAGTCATTTTGCAGTTTATTAGTACAGAAAAAACACTTAAGGATTAAACTTAACGTTCTTAAGATAATATAAAAAATGCCAATACTTTCTGTGCCACTATCTTTAAACCAACTAAATGTATTAATAATTATCACATTAGTAGTTTTAATTCGAAAGAAAATGTTTATGATATTTATTCATAAAATATTTCTTTGCATCTTGGACATTTATCGTACCTATATCTCCACACAATAACACAATTAATGAGATCATCAGATTTGTAATATTGTGTCCAAGAATTAATAAATGTGTAAAATCAACTTTTACTGAAATTTTTCGAATTGCAATAAACCATAATATCCTCAAGATACTTTACAGATTACAAATTGTAATAAAAATGAATAAAAAACAAGATGTTTTAATATAGTTTATTGATTGTGGAAAATCACAAAGTTAGCATTCATTTAAATTTGCTTACTATTTAAAAAGAAAAGGATATTCCACACACTTAATTTACTTTCAAATATTTGTTCTAATTATAGAAATCAAATAATTGACGAAATTTACTTTCAATACTTTCGTATAAAAATATCTGTCAGAATTTCAGAATTTCGAAGACTAATTTTGATTGGCTTAAGCCATTTTTCAAATTTTATGGAAACCCATTTTCCGCTAATTTACAATGTAAGTTGGACTTCTTTTCGAAGCTGGAACTTTAATATCGGGGACTTCCCCGATTTTATTCCCTGGGCGTCACATGCAATTAATTACGAATTACGCGCATTTTTTGGCACGGACAAACTTTAGCTGCCGCCCATCAAATTGGAGATTGAAAATGGAAAATTTGTTGGTGGATGGGATGGGAATTTCCCAACTAACTCCGTCTGCGGTTTCCCCTTTTTTTTCGCCGCTGACCGCAGGCGCTAAAAGCCGAAGAACCGCGGACGATGAAGGCGGATGAAAAAAGAGTGTTTCCCAAAGGGAGTTGGGAATTACAAAATAAAGAGTATATATTCATGCGTGTATATATATATACTATATATACGAAGCTGGATAAAAGTGTTGGTGGTTGTTGGTATCAATTAAGTCACTTCTCGGGGGACAACAACAACAACAAACACATGGCCAAATGGCCATTAAAAGTGGCAAAGGATGGCGCTATCCGCCATATTGCGGTTTAGCTTACATTTCACATCCGGTGGATACGGGTTTTGAGGGTGGACACCGAAATGCCAAATGCTTGGCAATTAATTTGCATATCATTGATATGCACACACAGTAACAACTACAACTACAACTACAACTGCAGATGCAGATACAAATGCAAATGCAAACACACACACGCCCGGAATTGCTTAGGATTATTATCGGTTATTAATGTTGCTGTAATTGAAAATTATTTTCACTTTTATGTTTATCATTATCAGCTGCCATTACAACGCTTTCCGCTGCATCCTGCGTCCTTCGTCCTGCCCGTTACTATCATCGCCTGGGAATTATTGTTTGCCGTGATTTAAGTGCTTTAAATATGCACATTTCCATGTATTTAATATTTATGCCAATCGAGAGGGAGTCCAAAAAAGGGTACAGATACAGATACGGGCACAGATACGGATACGGGGGCGGGGGCGGGGCAGGGGCAGAAGCGTGGGCCACGCTCGTGCATAATTATCAACTTTATGGGAATAGTTTCCGGGGATTTCACACCAAAAACGGAAAACTCGCCGAGGGTGGCAAATAGAAGCGAACCGTATTTTGCTGGTCATTTGGCATTTTGTTGGTAGAGCAAAAACATTTAAGGGATTCCGGGAGCAAGGCTTAGTTTTCTTAGCCAATAAAATGGTAAAGAGAATCCCAGCTTAACAATCTTTAAATAATACAACGAGGGCCAATACTTTTGGCCTACCAAATGTATTATTACAGATTTTCATCCGATGGAAATGTATTTATAAATTTGTTTGGCATGCAAAACATAAATTCAAGTAATTCAATCAGTAATTGCAGAAATCGTAATTTGCATTTCATGTATTAATTCGAATTATGATAAATAGGAAACTGCAATTTTAAAATGTATCAAACTGTCGGTAGATAATTGGTGAATTTGCAACCATTTGATATTTTCCGATTTGGTTTTATGTTCAATGCCAGATTTCAGCTTTTACTATATAGTTAGTGGTTGGTCGGCTTCTTTTATTTTCATTCGATCATTATGCCATTGATGTACAAATTAGTTTGGTTTACTATCCATTAATTCGAATGGTTTTTTTTTTTGCGAATTGAGCCATTTCCAAAATTCTCTTTCGGAGAACTGAAGCCCCGAGCAAATCAAAATTAATGACTCGATTTAACCGCAATCGGCTGGGGAATCGTTCCGGCCACATCGGGCAAACTGTTTTTAGAAGGAATCACAAACAATATAACGGATGCAGAGTCCCACCCGTTGGTGTAAATATTTAATGCACGGAAGGAATGTATTTTGTGATTGTCGCGCCGACGTGAACAATTTGGCACTTCATTTTTTACAATTATCAGACGCCGGGCAGACAATCGCTGCCAGCCAGGTGGGAAAACGCGGGGAGAGCGGAGACCCGCACCCGGAAAAGCGGAAAATGGGGGGGAAGGTGAAAACATAATTTTTACGCAATTAAAATGAGGCGAAATATATGTATGTGCGCTCGGTTGAGTGCACACACAGTGCACGGCAAAAGTATGCCAATCAGTATGAAATTCGGAATAATTCGGAATAATTCGAAATTTGTATTCAAATTATTTCTTAAACTTATCGAGAAATTTTCGAAATATTCTGAATAATGAAAGCTTAAACAAATTTAATTATATTTAAATTTGCTAAGTTTGAACTCTTTATAAGAGGAATACAACAAATAATCAGAATTTTGTGACATTATGTATGAGAATTCATTAGGAGAGTCAGTAATCTATTTTTATTCAAATTATTTCAAAGAAGTATTCTGAATATTCTGAAAAAATTAAGGTTCAAACGAATTTATATATTTTTATTTGCAACAAATAATCAGAATTTTGTTACAAAATGTATGAGAATTCATTAGGGGAGTCAGTAATCTGTTTTATTATTATTAGTACTCAAATTATTTCTTAGAATTAACGAAGCAATATTCTGAATATTCTGGAAAATGAAAGTTCAAACTAATTTAATTTTATTTGTATTTGCAAAGTTTTAACCCTTTATAAGATTTTATAAGTGAGTATTTATTAGGAGAGTCAGTAATCTGTTTTTATTATTGGTAAACAAATTATTTCTTAGAATTATCGAATAAGTATTTAGAATATTCTGAAAATTGAAGGCTTAAACTAATTTATATATTTTTATTTGCAAAGTTTGAACTACAACAAATAATCCGAATTTTGTGACATTCATTAGGAGAGAGTCAGTAATCTGTTTTTTGTGATAAATAATTATAAATTTGGTGGCGGGCCTTGAATCAAATTTCGAATTATTTGGCATATATATTAATGGGAGTTCTGGCCTTTTCGCATCAAAAGAATTAGCTCTGCGGAATATCTGAATGTGAGTGGATGAGTCAATTGAATCGCCATTGAATTGTCCGTTGTCCGTTGTCCGCTGTCCGTTGTCCGTTGTCCGCTGTTCGATGTTCAGTTTACAGTTTGTATTTTGTATTTTGCAGTTTGTATTTTGCAGTTTGCAGTTTAAAATGTTCGCTGCTGTCTTTCGCTATGGCTGTGTGTGTGTGCTTTTATTTATTTATTCATTTGTTTGTTTGTTATTTATACGTTTTAATGCCGACTGGCGAATGGTAGCCATGACAGTGCATTAAGCAGTCTCCAGCAGCTTTTCACTTTTCCCGAGTGCCAGAGTGGGCCAGGGAGGAGGGTTTAATAAACTCGCATTGCGGCGAAACAATTATCGAGTCGGATTGCGTTCAATTGCCCGCCGGAAAGTGTCCGTCCGCCGGTTTTCCCATTTCCCATTACCCATTTGCCCGGAATCCCATATGCCGTATTCTTCTTGCTGCACAATGCTGATTACGTACCGCAGGCGGACAGACGGGCGGACGGACAGACGGACGGACGGACGGAGAGATAAGCCCCCGATTGCTCCAATAAGCCCTCTTCAAACGGATCTGGCCAGAAGTCAGCACACAACAACTTGTCATTTCCCAACCGACAAGATCTGATTTTTTGTTTCGCATTGTTCCCGCATAATTTATGTCCGACTGTTATTTTCTGTTTTCTGTTTTTCTGTTTGTCCCCGGATAATTTATGCCAGCCATAAATTTAGCTTTTAATTCAATAACAATTCGAGATCTTCAACATTGACGCACGGAAACCAGGTGATGGTGGTGGAAAGAACTGAGTCTGCATTCTCCGGTTGAAAAGTAATTGCTTAAAATGGCTTATTGTCTCTTATTTTTGAAGGTGATTATTGGATCTAATTGATCTTTTTAATTTTATTTCGTATGGGAATTTGAACAGCTTAAGAATATATTTTGTTCAATATTTTCTTTACGTAGTTTTAACTATTTTTATTTTAGATCAAATCAATTTCCCAATATATTTTAAATCTCATTTCCTCTACTTGCATATGAGAATTAAAATATTGTAGACAATTTTAGCACCGATTTAAAGTTGTAAAATGGTTAATTTCATTAAAGTGATTTTTTTATTTCAACCATAGAAGCACGATAATTTAGTTAACATTTTTGAAAACCATGTTCTGAATCTCTGATGTTTTTTTCACTAAAATAGAACCTCTCTTCGATTTAAGTCTAGTTTCAACTTCCGGAGTTAGAACTGCCCGATCGTTTACCTTCGGTGAGCGCCACCAGGATGAGCAGGTGAATCAGCATTTTCCCATTCCGGTTGCTCTGGCCGCGTTGGAAAGTCCGGAGCCGCTTCGCTGTGATTCGCATTTGGTATCAACAATTGGCCAACGACATTTGCGATCGGCCCGCGAACAGAACGATTTCACAGCACTTTCGACTTGAAAAAAATTCTTAAAAAATATATTCGAGTATTCTATGGTGGGTGTGGGAGCCACAAATGTATATGGGGCAGAGTGGAGTAGCTTTGCCTCCCAAAAGGTGTTTAATTTTTGTATTTTTCCTGCGACGGCACGAGATTCGAGATGCACTCGCGATTGCGTCCGAACGGGATTTCTGCGTTCTCAACCAGCCGACAGCGCCGTAGTTGATCAACTGAAAATGAAACCGTCGGAGAAGAGCCTGCAGCCTCCGTACAACGAAGGACCACGAAGTGGGATGCCCAAACGACAGGACACGACCGCAGGACGAACCGAACCGAGCGGCCGTCGTCCCCGTTAGCCGTTGGATGCCGCCGGTCCGAGTCCCGGAGCCGAGCACTCCGGCAACGAATGCTCGTTGCCAATTGTCGAAGTGGATGTTCGAATCGAACGCCGTCCACCATGTGCCGCTTGGGTTCCACCCACATGCCACGTGGTGGAATCTGTAGCTCGAGGACCGCGGCGGGTTGCGTGCCGTCCGGCGCAGGCGTACTCTCTGCCGGAGGAGGAGTATCGTCCGCACACGTCTGACAAATGGTACGACAATTGCTACAAGCTGTGGTGGCACTTGCCTGCTGCCACATCAGCGACTGGGTGCCAGCCACATATTAGGCGCCAGTTCAGTTCCTTAGGTGTTAGGGCAGGTTCCCCGGGTGGTTCTCCGGCAGGAACGGCAGGACGGGCAGGTCCGGGTGGCTGGCAGGGACCCGGTCCAAGTTCACCCCAATCAGCAGTGGCTAAGGTCAGCTGCTGGCCACTAATTTCAGCTCATGGTCAGAGGGCCACAAGGAGTAGTCCACAAATTGGGGAAAAGCCCTCCAAAAAGGTTTAATTTTTGTGTTGCATAGTGTTACGTTGCAAATGCTTGTTATAAACCCATAGAAAAGCTAGTATCCTATTCCACAAAAATCGGATCTGTAAAATCGGATTACAAACAAAAATAATAATATTAGTTTCGAATTTCAGAATTTAAGAAATGAAATTAATTGCTAATTTTTTTGTAGTCATATAAATCAATTTACATTTTGTACTTTTATCAATTAGTATTTTAAAAGTTGCATTTTTATTTACTTTTCAAATATGTATAATTTATAAATTCGGGATACTTTGAAATAAACAAAATATATATACATAGAAAAGCTAATATCCTATCCACAAAAATCGGATCTTCTGCATTACTAATAAAAATAATATTAGCTTAGTTTAAGATCTTGATTTATCAAGAATTTAATTTATGAAATTTTATGGAAGTAATTAATTGATCATTTTCATATTTTAGTTATATAAATCAGTTCACATTTTGAACTTTTATTAAAAAGTTCTAAGCGATGTTCCAAATAAATTTTTATTTACTTTTTTAATATTTTAAATTTATAAAATATATTTAAATTCGGGATATATTTCGATGGCAAGTTGTCAAACTCAGAGAAAAGCTAATGTCTTATGTCAGAATAATCGGATCTGCTAAAACAGATACAAATAAATACAATATTGATTTCAGTTTAATTTATCATAAATCCAATTTTAAAAATTAATGAATTGCTCATTTCCATTTGGTTAAATAATTCATAAAACATTTTGTACTTTTCTTGTTGAGTATTTTTAAAGACTTATTTTAATTGTTATTTAGTTTAACATTCCCATTGTACATATACATATATTATATTATGTTGCAATCAAAAATGTAAATATAGACTGAGATATTAAATGCAAAACTGGTTTCTTTCAACCTATTAATATAATTTTTATTCCATACCAAATTCTAAAAAAATACCAATACAGGAAAATTAATATTTCATCTTGTTTAACGAATTTTATCAGTCAAAACTAAATATTTTAAGTTAACATAATATATTTATCTAGATTGTGGTTATAGTACTATGAAATGTTATTTTTAATTTTTCAATTCTCATTTACTATTCAATTATATTTGTTACAAACAAAAATTGGTTTGAAGCATTCAAATATTATTAAAATAGTTTTATTCTGCACTTATCACAATTCAATTGTCTCTACTATTTTTTGGATAATATACGAGTAGATTTGTGTATTTTCACAATTCAAATTTAATTACTATTAATTTCGTTAGCCACCTATATCCATTTACCCTTGAAAGTATCTTTACATATATCATCGGCCATCAGATTATTTTTTAAAACATCCATCTCTTAATATAAATAATAATCCATAATCTGTAATCTGTATCTGTCTTATTTTGTTGATGTCTCCCATATTCATGGCTATATTTACATTGCATTCTCACCAATTGTTAGTTCTCATTTGGTGGTCGATCAACCCCCCTCCTCAACTCCCCTGCAACTCCCCCATCCATTTTGGCCATTTGCGTTTTCCGTCATAAGGAGCAACTTTCCGGCGAAGAGCGAAAAAAGTTTCGAACTGCATTCTGCATCCTGCGTCCTGCATTCTGGGTTCTGCGTTCTGTCAGATAAGCAGGCGAACATCCCGAAATCCAATCGAAATCCCAATTGACATAATTTTCAATATTTCAATGTCGCTGAAAATGGGAAATAGGAAAAGTGCTCTGCAATTTAATTGAACTTTAACTGCCAGTTCTGCTGGGGAGCGGGGTGCCGATGGGTCCGTGGACCTGTCCCTCGAGTCTCGCTGCCAAGGAATCCTTCGGTGTGACAGGAGCAAAAGTCGGGAGGCTGTCAAAGCTGCCACAAAGTGGCTTAATTATCGAATAGACGTTGCGTATTTAGCCTGTCAGCGGGTGCCAGTCATCTTAAATTTGCTTCTAGTTCTTCGAGGCGCCCCCTCAACTTTTCCTCCAAATAACTCAATTACGCGGCGGATGGAAGCGGCCTGGCATAATTATGCAATTATGCGATTTTTACCAAAAGGATCTGCCGGTTAAATGAATTGCAGCTGCTCCACCAGATCCCCACCAAATCCGCTGCAACAAATCAAAGTGCTATTCTTTGAATGCGACGACGAAAACTTTTTCGGCAATTATCTGCAGCGGAGGAAGGAAATCATAATGGAGGGGTATAGAGGGGTATGAGGATGTGGGGAATAAGGAGGATAACTAGGAGGAAAGGCTCCACTAAAATCAGAAATACCCTGGACTTAATTTAATTCCCCGAAAAATCGGATTTCCTAAAATATTGCATACTGTTTCTGCTCTAAGATCATAATTTATCGAAAATCAAATTACAAAAAAATGTCACGGATGCCTTTTTAACAAAGTTATTTTTAATTTTCATTTTATTTTTATGAAGTATTCAAATAAATAAATATATCGTATACAAAATATATTGTTTGGGACGATCTTTAATATATACAAAATGTGTATTGATTATTAAACAATATTTGTTGAATTATTCTAAAAAACAATAAAATATTTTGTAAACATGACAATTAGAGATACTATTCAGTTGTAAGTACTATAATCCGTATAGGTAATAGTTTTTAGTAGCAGCTCAAAGGCGAACCCAACCCTAGAAGCTCAGTTTTATTTTGGGGACTATTAACACCACACCTTGAATGGGCTTGGATGGGCTTGGATGGGCACACATAGGTGGGCTCACTAACACATATGGTTAACTAATCTCCCCCTTCTCCCCTCCCCGTGCCCCGAGTTTTCCCCGAAAACTTCTGGAACAACGAAGAAACCAAAACCAAAACTTTTGTTTCTAAAACTCGTGTTCCAATCCCCCTCCACACAAAAGGCACATCTCGAGCTGGGTTTGGGGGTCGGGGGAGTTGGGGAGCTGGGGACAGGTGTGTGTGAATTTTGAATTTGAAAAACTCCTTGCTGGCAGACACCTGCTGGAGCTGTAATAAGGATGCAGCGTCTACGAGGACAACGGAAATAACAGTGCCAAAGGATACCCTTGAATTTCCATCAGTCTTATATGAAAATTCATGTGAATCTAGGAAGCTAATGCAGTTAATATAACTTTAAAAATATGAAAATCTAAATTAAATAATTATGTAAATAATTATTAATTTAAAGTCGAATTGATTCTAAATTATTTAGAAAGAAGGCATTTCTTTATATTGCCCACGGAATTTTTAAGGATACTTTATAATATTTAAGGTAAGCAAAACTTAAAAAAGAAAATTATTGATAATTGAAAATTAATATTTGTAGTTTTTATTTAATTATTAATTTTAATAATATTTTGTAAGTACTTGTGTATATATAAAGCTCTGTCCTTCGATTTTCTAGGTATTCCTTTAACATAAATACACGATGTATATTTATATAAAGACATAAATATGCATTAGTCAACCAATTTTTAATGAGAATGGAGTAAATATTTTAAATACCACAAATTGTAATAAATAAATTAATATTTATCCCAAGTGCAATTCGGTTAAAGTTAACAAATCCTGGATCCTTAGAATCATGGAAACCGGATGTAGTTGGTTATTGGGTATCGGAAAGTCTCAACATCTGCATCTCACAATGAGATGCTTGTTCCTTTGGTTGTTAGGTGTTAAAGCAGGCGAGAGTTGGAGGCCATGTCGACAAGGACAAGGACAGGGAGGGGGGCGGTGGGCGGGGCAGGAGGTAGCTGCATGTGTCGCGTACGTGTGCGACAGCAACAACACGGCGAACAAGTGACAACAGTGTGACCGAATGCGAGTATCTGTGTATCTGTATCTGTGTGTGGGTGCGGGTGTGTGTGGGTGTGTGCAAATCGCACATTTCAATTTGCATGTGTTAGCGACAAACTTTTGATAAGTGTTACTCACATTACACGGCGAAATGGAACGAGACGGAGGCAGAGACAGAGACAGAGGAGAGAAGAAAGGGAAAAGAAAGGTCCTGAGACCACACGCACAAGGCATTGAAACTTATTGTCAAACACGAACCGGAACCATCATTTCCCTGCACACACACTCGCACACCGACACACACACACTCGCACACGTATGCAAATTCAAAATCGCACACACAAAACCCCACATCAATATTTCTCAGACACTACGTGATCGGACAATTCCGCACACCTCGAGTTTATTATTGGAAAAAATCGAAATCGAAATCATCAGTGAAATTGGTTTCACTGTGACAATAAATAAAACGAAGCTGTTTGCCAGAATACCGGAATATATATATATAATTAAGAAGTACCAGAATTAAACAAATCAATGAGTTCAAGAATTGAAAATAAGTTTACCAAGCTACTATACATACAAATTGTTAAATCATCATCGTTTTTACTACGAATAGAAGTAAAATACGAATAGTATAATTAATTTTTGTAAAAACCATACTGAAATTATAGTGGATTTATTGTAATTTTAACTACACCCTCTTTTAGTGAATAATAACTTTATGTAATATATCATTGTACCATCATAATATAGTATCGCATAGATAAATATTGCATGTATTATTTAAAATAAATGTTTGTAACTTAATTATTTTGTATTGTAATTTGTTTAATCTAACTAAGGTAAGCCAAAACGATATTCTCAGTTAATTTCCATACTTATAAATATATGAATATACATACAATATGTACATTTAACATTCTCGTATATCGTAAATACTTGTAATTTTAAGTTTACCAAAAACTATTATATACATTTAATTCTTGAAATATTTCCATTTGCGTCGAATTATTTGATTTAAATTTCTGATAAATAAAAGAATAAATAATTTAAGACGACCATTATAAAACTACACTGCTAAAAATGCACTATTAAGGTTCAAGAGAACTTTGCTCTAAAATTTAGATGCAATTGTTTTTACTCATCGATGTTAAATTATCATCAAATAGTTATATTTACTAAAGTAAATGTACGAGCTTGTTTTTAAATGAAACCATTTTTGCCATTTTAAAATTCTGTAAACCTATTAAATCATTAATAAGCAATTAATATGATTAAAACACGACTCTAAGCATTAAATATATATTTGTAGATAGAATATTTGATATATGTTCGTCTTGTACAACCCGATTTATTTGCATTTTTTTATACCCTTGCAGAGGGTATTATAATTTTGAAGGAGACATTTATGACCCTATAAAGTATATATATTTTTTAGACCCTGTACCCAAAGGGTAAAAGGTATATTAAGTTTGTGCAAATGTATGTAACAGGCAGAAGGAGGCGTGGCAGACCCCACAAAGTATATATATATTCTTGATCAGCATGACGAGCTGAGTCGATATAGCCATGTCCGTCTGTCCGTCCGGATGAACACACGAATCTCAGCAACTGTAAGAGCTAAAAGAACCGTATTACCAGTGTAGATTCTTCTAATACTGAGTAAATTAGAGTTTATTTTTTTAGGTCGGCGCCACGCCCACTGCCCCCGAAATTTGTATTTAAATTTTTGCACTGCCCTGCACTGCACAATTTTCAAGCTAAAGTTTTGGAATAAATACATATGCAATTGGAGCATAGATTTCTACCGATCCTGAAAATTTCATCAAGATTAGTTAATTAGAAAGCGCACAATAAATACCTAAAGTTTACAGGCGCTAAACACAAAAAATCTGTTTATTTGCGCAAACAAACGGTAAATCGCTTGCGTTCGGTGTTTGAATTTTCTCGGAAGTGTCGCTGCAGCTGCGCTGCCTCTACCTTCATATACATATGTATGAATGTGCGTCTTCAATATATTTATAGTGTATTAGCTGCCGGTTCAAAAAGTTTGGGTTTGTCGAATGGTTACGACGTTCGACTTAAAACGCGAAGATCTTGGGTTCGAATCCCAGACCGGACTCGGTGTGCAAATATATATATATATATATTTTTTTTTTTGTATAGGGTCTGTAACAGTCGGGAAACTCGACTGTTACGTTCTTACTTGTTTTGATTAGCATCTGTCGATTGCTATGTAAGCTAGTCTCTCAGTTTTAAAGCTATTGTGATGTGACTTTACAGATAGTATATAAGTCGGATTGGGCGGAATCCGGAATCAGCTGCCATATGAATGATAGGGAAAAGTGCCATTAATTCGCAACTCAGGTTTATTTTTTTAATTTCGTGCCATCTCAGAAATTAAAAGAAAGAAAAGAAAAGACTAAAAGGTGATTCTAATAATAAAAAAAATAGGAAACCCGCATCACAAAGATCAAGCTATTCGAAATCTCACTTTTAAATTTGTATGAAATAGGACCAATGTTTATTATTAGCAAAAGAGCAACAGATATATTAATTTTAATATGTTATGAAAAAATCAAAATCAAAAATTATAAAATTCGAATATATTCCAGCAAACAAATTAAAAAAGGAAACTTTAAATAAAAATAAAACGAGGAGGACGACTGTCGCCTATGATGCGATCCAAGAGACTGGCAGGAAATCTAAGGAAATTCGTAAAGGAAAACAATATGAGCCTACTTCGATTCGATACCAACAGATTCTACCTAAAATATCGATTGTTGTGAATACATTTTAAAGTGACCAAATTTCCTCCAATAAATTGGTAGCGCACCTTCTTTCGGGCCAAGAAGCTAAATCAGTCTACAAGAAATGTCAATATTAAATTATACTATTCTTGCGGTGTGTATAAATTGTCGATATAAGTTGAGCAAAATGTTTCCTCTAAACTATTTATTAATTGATTAAATGAAAGTTGAAGTTAACTTTCAACCGCTACCTTTTTTTAATATTCTAAAGATAACTTAAAAATAAATTGATTTCCCCTTTTCCATTTACGACCCAAAATAAGCCACCAAATCAATCAGTTTCTTGGCAAAAGGCTTCTGCAAGGATTTGTAACCCCTTGAATTTTTTTTTATTGTCCACCTACTAAACCCAAATGGGTGCTCCCATTCCCGTTCCCGTTCCCGTTCCTGTTCCTCTCCTCGTTGATGAGTGCCATCCCAGTTATCTGGCATCCATATTCCCATGTTAACTGTCGCCCTCGGCGCTGCCGCCTGTTGACTAACAGCTGAAAAGTGGGAGTCACCACATTGTGCCTGCTCTTGCTCTTGCTCCTGCCTGTGGCTGTCCTTACAGAATTATGAACATATCCTGTGAATTGAGGAACGTCATCAGGGCAGACAAAAGGCAAAACAAATTGAGACCAAAGCTCGCTCCTGACTCTTTTTTCACGTGCGAGAAATCATGGGTTTTAGCTGTTTTTGGAGGTTACCTTTTTTTACATGTTTTGTTTACCTGATATTCTTAAAGATATATTTTAACCTTAATAATAAGTAGGTATAAAACTTTAGATCTTAGATATTTTATTATATTTATAAGAAGGAACATATAATAACAATCGATATTTTTATCCTTTAATTAAATACATTTTTCTTGCTCATTTTTATTTAAAAATTTACAATTTGAATATGTGAAAGTTTCACTACTGAGTATTCAGTAATAAATAATATAATTATCAAAACATAGTTCATACATATGTATTATGTATTTCCTAAATATAGACTCTTTACTCAAACTTTTGGTCCCACCTTCTCCGTGGCTAAAACAGAGAAAAAAGCCGTCAACACTGTTGGCCACATTTTCAGTAGCAACATAAAAAAAAAACTATCGCACCCACAAGAACACACACATTCCAACTAAACTTCGGTAGCGTATATATTTGCATACATATACATATATCTATATCTGTATATAAGGAAGAAGTGTTATCTCTCGGCTGTGCGTCATTTCACAAGGAGAAGAAGCAGAAGACCGCAACAAAACAAAATCTGACAATAAGTGTGAAAATGCTGCCCCACTCACCTCCATTTTCCCCTCCCACTCCCCCTGCCCCTGCCCGGCGCTTTTCACTCTTTCGTGTCATGCAAAACTAAAAGAAAAATGTTTAAATATTTCCTGCTTTTTATTGTGGTTACAGTCACACCCCTCCCCTCCCCCCTTTCCCTCTTCTAACCCACTCTCCTTGCCTTCTGCGAAATCAAAGACCCAAAAAAAAAAAGATATCACAGGAAGTAAAAGAACGCCCGGAAATGGTTCGAAGGCTTCAATACCCTTTTTTCAAGTATCAAGATTGGTGGAAAATAAAAAATTGTCAAGAGAAAGATGTTAACTGAAAAATACAAATGGCAATGAACGGGAAAAATAATCTCAAAATAAAAAATAAATCTTTGTTTCCAGGGTATCTGAGAAGTCGCTTGGCAATAAAACTGCAACTGAACTATCAGCGGAGGAAGCTAAAGCAGAACAAACGGGAGCATAGCGTAAAAAATAGCAACATTTTCCGTGTGCTTCGCTTTGTTGGCTGCACTGAAAATAAATTAATTAAATATTCAATACTAAAGCACATACGAGACTTAACCCATTTAAATCAAGGTGGATTTTAAAAATAACTTCCCTGGCTCATCGACGGAAATTCGCATTAACTTGGTAACTCATCACCGATTATTTCCAGTGCACCGCTGTCGTTTGCTGTTTACTTTTATTGTTGTTGCTGGCCGCGGCAGAGCTCGAAAAATATGAAAACTTTCGACAGGAAACAGGAAACTGATAAGGGCATTTTGCGCCGTTACCCGCTCTACCCGTCTCTTTCCCCCGCGGTATATCTGTCTCTTTCCCTTTCTCCTTCTCTATCCCTTTCTCTGTCACCATCTCCCCCGGCTCGTGTCATTTGCTTTTGGTGCGCTTTGAGCGCTTTTTGACGGTCTTCTGCTGGATGCTCTCCTTTTCTGCCGAGAGAACTTATTGTGCGAGATTTATGTCACAACTCCGCAGATACAGTGAAGCTTCCCAAACGGGAGATTCCAAGATTTTTTAGCTCATAAAAAAATAAGAATTTTTTACAATTCATTTGTGACGGCTACTATTATTTTGAATGAGTAATATAAAGCTGGGTAA
>JAJJHY010010805.1:1243210-1256386 GCA_021224005.1 Drosophila setifemur
TAAATAACTTTTTAAAAAATGAACTCTATTTTGAATTTTGTAATTATTTATTTGAAGTTCAATTTAAACAACCAAACAATTTGAACAACCCAATTCAGGACAAGTTATTTTCGATGTGGCATTCATTTTGAATGAATGTCTTATTTATTTTTAACTTTAATAATGTGACTGTTTATTACTTTAATAATTTTATGATAATATGCTTACAATTTTAGAAGATACAACTAGTCCACTATATCCACCGCGGTCGAGTGTCATACAGACATAATACCCCATCCCGCACCACAGCTAATTCTCAAGTTCAACAAGAAGGTGTAAGTTTTGTTATCGCCGCGAAAGTTGTAATTTTCAGCTGGAAACTAGCGGCACACCCAGGAGAGGATGTTGGCGTCCTGTCCGGAACATTCTCCCCCTTGGCCATCCTTGGCGGTACGTGTCCAATTGAGAATCCGACCGCTTAACGTGGCTCGTAATTGTTGGCCGCAGAAGAGCCACATACTTAGCGCACGAAGTCCCTTTACCACACCAATTTAAAACACTTTCTTGTGCGATTTTGTGTCATGCATTATTTTTAAAGAATACCATTTCATATTCATGATTTAAGTTCATTACATATAAATTATTTTTCGCTTCCAAACAAAGTATTATTTCTCCCCCAAATAATATGCAATACGAGTATGCCTCTGAATGGTGTAAACAAAATCCACTTACCGCAGTCATTTAATTATTATTATTAGTTATTTTGTATAAATATTTCAGCTTAGTATTGGCCAAGTTCTTAAAGTTCTCCCGAAAACAAAAACAAAACTTGAAGCTCCCAACTTCCAGCAGCTAAAACAGATGCCAAAATAGAACAATCGTAATCACAAAAGAACAAACAAAATATGGCCAACAAGAAATGGTAGGAATGCTATAATAAAACGATTTTCGCACTTCCAGCAAGGGGAGCGCCAAAAAAAAACTTAAATTATTGCAAATCAATTTGGCGTAGGGCGGCGATGGGGGTCATCTTTTTCTTGAAGCCGGAGTAGCAGCTGTTTCTTCGGAGGAGGAGAAAGGAAGGGGGCTAAGGCCTAGACAGAGGCTGCGACCCTGTTATTACCCCCTTCCGAGTTCTCCCCGCTCTCCTCAGACAGTTCAGCTGTTGTTTTTTTGCTGGCGAAGCCATAAAGCACATTTTATTGAGTTGTCGAACTTAAGTACCAACAGCAACAAGGAGCAGAAAGAAACAACAACAAAAAAACAGGAGCAAGTAAAGGAGCAGCAGCAGAAGTCTGTGTTTTGGGTACGCATGTGGTCCGGTGGCCTTTTTTCTGGGTTCTGCTGCCATACCCTATCTCCGGGTACTTCACTTAGTCCGTAATCTTGTAGTCACGTATGGAAAATGTTATACTTCTTTGAGTAATTTAATTTAATTTTTAAAATTCAAATTTGTACTACATTTATATGTATCTGTTGATCAGCAAAAAATTAATTTCAGCTTCTATTAAATTAGTATTTCTGCAATTGTATATTTTAATGAATTTCTTGGATGTTTATTTTTGAACTCCAATTTGATTACTTACCCAAGAAGTACCACATCTGTATTAGATTTAATCAGCTAAATTAAATATGAATTTGTATTTGTGCAATGGCATTTTCTAAAGAGATTTCTCGGGTGCCTGTATTATTAAATATTTTTGTTTTGTAGAGCATTTGAAGGTGCTTCTTGCTGTGGGCTTCCTTTCCTGCTCTCGCAAAGTAGGGCAATGTGGCGCATAGACGGCTCAATAATATGCCAGGTTCCCCAGTAATGTGTCTCCCCCTTTTTTCCAGCCCCTGCCCCTGCCCCTGCCCTGCCCCCCAATTCCCAGCCTCCATTACTAGCCAAATTGCATTGCACAGACACGCCCACGCAGACAAAGGCGATTGGCAACATTTTGGCAACACACACTCACACAGACACATGTGGAGTGGCCTTTTTGCTTATCGATAAGTGTTCGTTACACTGAACACAATGATTTGACTTCAGCTTTGGCATATTCTATTTTTTTTTTGCTTAAGAAATACTTGTTCTGAATCTGAGTAATCTATTGTAGAAAATCCCTGGAGGCTGCCCATAGTTTTGACATATTTTTTTGCTGTGTACAGCTGTTCCCACATATATATGTAGTATTCCCCCTTCTCCTCCGACTCCAAGCGTAATCGTTTACAGCTGCTCGAATGCGCAAATAATTTGAAAGGAATGTGCGCCCGAATGTTTATACGCCAAAAGCAACGACAAGTATTCGCCCAAAAACCAATGCAGTGCCACACAGTGGGACCTCGCTAACCTAGAAAGCTGTCACAATAATATATAAAATTAAAATTAAAAACAAATGTTAAAATGTCTAGGAAAGGGATTTCATTGGAATATAGCTTTTACAAATTTTGAGCCATAACAAAATCATAGCTTCAAAATAATTATTAACAATACATTATTATACTCTCAAAATAAAAAATTAATTTTTTATTTAATTTGAGTAAGAAATATACCCTATTTCGGACTCCACCGATTCCCTCGCTCATTAGTACACAACCAACACACATTTCAGTTTTCCCCCCCATCCTTATTTTTCCCCTTAAAAAAAGAAAACCCACACACATTGCTCCGTCATAAATGACTGACGCCAGTTCGAAGGAGGGAATGCTCCTTACACACAGGGTAAACAAATAGGGAGCAGACGCCGAAGGACCAACTGCAGTGAGAAAAACGGATGAAGTTTAGTTTTTTGTTATTTTTGTTGGTGAACTCAGCGATGATGGAAATATTTTTAGCATTTTAGATCATAAATGCACATAAATTTATATATAATCTATATTTTTGATTTTATTTAATGGTTCATTAAATTAATTCCAATTCATATTAATAATTTCAAAAATGTTTAATCGATAAAAATAAACAATTCTCGAACTATTGTAATATATATCACTTAAATACCTTAGTTTTAGCTTTAGTTGCTTAGGGAAAATATATATATTATGTTACTTATTTTTATCAGTGCACGACAGCTTGGCTGTGCAACATTTGGCGGAATTGAGGGCGCGGCCCCTCCCCTTATCGAGCTATTATTTGATCATATTTAAAAAGGAATTTTCGGTGTTTTCATATTTTTTGCTCCTCTGTTTGTTTTTTGTTTGGTGTTTTTTTTGTTTGTTGTTTTTTTCCACCGTTTGCTACTTGCTTGAGCCATCAATAATTCACTTTCGCTTAAGCGCCAATTAGGAGGCAGCACTGTGAGTTACCACCGTCGCAATCGGGGTCACCACATGGGCCAATTGCTTTCCAGATTCCCCGAATTCTCCGGGCTCCCTGGACCCACCGAAGACACCGAATGGGTGCCCCCTCACTAAGCTGGAGCTCATAAATTTGACAGTTTATTAATTACGACTGCAATTAAGGAAGGGTTCTGTGTTGTGGTATCAGTTTTGTTTTTACTGCCGCACACCTTGCCACCAAACAGTTAAGTTAAGCCAGCGCTCGTTTAAAAACTTTTGGCAACAAAGGCAGCTCCCGAGAAACCCCAAGAAACCGCTAAAAGCGATACGCTTGTTGGCTGGTTTCTGAATCCGAGGCTGGGACTTTGTAGGAAGCCCGACAATGACAGCAAACAATGAAGATGTACTAAGCAAAAACTTAAACGCCGAACTGGGAGAATGGTCAAAACTCGTTTGCCCAGGTACCCAACACCAAATTAAGATGTATTTAACTATTTAAATGGTTAGAAAATATCTGACTAACATTGGATAAAATCCTGCGTAAATATATTTTGTTTGTACAATTTCCGTTAATAGGGAAATTGTTTAATTTGATATATCATTTAAGCCAGATTTTATAAAATTGCAACTGATACAGCAAATACTACTGTAAATTCAAAATAAAAAAAATTAACAATTCTATCATAATTTCAATGTCAAATAATACCATAACATAAAATCTAATAAATTATTTGTAATATATTAATTACGTGTGCTTTTTCCGTAGCTTTGTTTATAAAATATCAATTCATTCAACAAATATTAATGCAAATTTTAAATAAAATAAGTCTATCAAAGTTTTCTTAATAATAAAATTTATTATATTATATTTAAATTCATTAATATGTAAATCTGAAAAATAATTTCCAAAAATTATAACAAAATCTAAAATTAAATGATTTTAAAACGAACCGAATCAAATAGATAACCCTTTAATGTCTTTAATGTACTATATTTTAGTTAAATATATATTACAAATTTCCAATATATATATACTATATACCGAATCGGGTACCCGCAAAAAGGGTAAGAATGAAAAGCTGACTGCAAGAAGCTATCCTTTTAATGGCTTTCGGTTAATACCGGCTAAAATGATGTCGTCACATCAAAAGACCAAAAAAGAGGATTGTTACACTGACACAGTTTGCCACTTGCCACTTGGCTCTTGGGGATGCCAGTCACCCCTTGCCGGCGATTAAGAGATCTCCTCCAGAACTCCCCGATGGAAAACAAACCAGAGCCGGGCAGCGTAATGAGCTGCGAAACGCGTCGGGCATTAAGCATTACTATAAGCATCCAGCATCCAACATCGGACATCGGATATAGGACATCGGATGATGCTGGATGTCGGCACTCAAATTCAATTGCAGGAGCGTTTTAGTATGCATCAGGCGTTTTACAACTATTTTTCTTAACACATTTTATTGGCGCTTGGGGGGCTGGCGGTCTTGGGGGAGTGGCATCAAAAGGTTTGGGGTGGTGGGGGTGGTGGTTTGTTTTTCCTTGGGGTTAGGGGTTGGGCAGAGTGCGGGCACGTACTCTATTTAAAATGACGCGTCTGACGACCTAATGGTGGTCAGTCCTAGTTACCCTCTAACAATTGGGAGTATTGCATGGGAAAATTAAGATGAGTTTCATTTTCAATTTAGTTAAACATATATTTAAGTTTTTTTTAAAAACAAATATAAAATGTTTATCATTATTTGTAAACTAAAAAAACATTGCATGAAATTTATATACCTTATATTTAATCAAATATGCATATATATTTTTTTTACAGGATATCCCCCATTCCAATCCAACCAAGCCCAAAAATTATAATAAGGGATATTTGTTTTTCCTGCGGTGCCATCTCCCCCATATTCCCGCCTCTGACCATTGTCATATTAAAACCGCAGTAACGAAAGTAGCCGGGAAAATCGCCCGACGGGTGACTAGGAAAAAAAAGAAAAACCAAAAAAAAAGGGGAGATGGGAGGTTGACGAGGCCGTGCATGGCATTTTGTATTTCCAGCCATGAAATATAGCAGGGCCAGCAGCCAGAAGTATGGCCAAGGGGAGAGATTATCATAGAGTTTATATTTTAGCCATTCTTCTCGTACCCTTTGCAGAGGGTATCACAAGCTTCGGCAGGAGTTTGCAACGCAGTTGAGGAGACTTCTCCAACCATTTACATGATATATATTCCTGATCAGCAGACCCTTTATAATTTATTGATTCCATGGAGTCCAGTGTCCAATCTTAAGATCGGAGGATTATATCCTAAGAATTGCCACAGGATCAACGAAATAAAATGCCACATTGAGAATAAGTCGGATGGTTGGAAAGGATAACTAGATTAATTCTGGTAAATTGGGACCAAGATCTACTTGAGAGCAATTGGTCCAAGAGGGTATTCCGAAATTCGGTGCCCGCATTTCTGGTTTAATTCTGTTTTTTTTTTTGTTATTTTGTTATTGTTATTGGACAGCCAATTTGACACCACGAGGAGAGGGAAAAAGACTGATACTGGCGGTCAATAAAGAAAACGCTTCTGGAATTCAAAAAATTGCGAATGGAAATTGTTGAAAATTGTGTCCCAGTGTCCCATCCATAAGTATTTGCATCAGCCGCTGGAGTTGCCATTCAGACTGTCTGTGTGTGTGTGCATAATTTTGAGCGTCACTGTGCGTGTTTCCCTGTTTCCCTTTTTTTCCCCTACCCCAAACGTGTTTGCCATAACTAAAACATCCCGAGGAGATCCAAATTAGGTTAAATGCAAGCAATAACAAATTGATAATTTCTTGTTTTGTCCTTTTCACCCTCTTTTTTTTCTTGTTGTTTTTTTTTTTTTTGTTGGTCACAACAAGCAAACATTAAACAAATTAAATGCCCAGACAAAATGCATGGCTTTGTTTTGATTCTCTCGTTATCTTCAAGGTTTGTGTGTGTTGGCCAGTTGTCGCCAAGTGTCGGGCGATTTTATGGCCAACACGAAAGGATGGCCAGAATACCCTGGCAGATCAGTTGTTAATTCCTCTGGTTAGCAGCTATATGATATAGTGGTCCGATTTTTATTATATTTTCAGGATAGTTTAAAATAGTTATGAAATATTGATTTCCAAAGAAAGAATTTTAAATTCGTACCTGCAACAGATAGAAGGGTTGGTGCAAAGTTATAGAAGAATAGCTTCAAAACTGCTTCAAAACTGATCAAGAATAAATATACTTTTTTGGGTCGGAGATGGATGACTTCTAGTCAAAATTATAATACCCTCAGCAAAAGGGTATAAAGAGGACAATCAGCGAAAAGAGAGTATTAGCTGAAAATGGAGGAAAATTTTATGGAAGCCAGCTTAGATACAAAGCAGCTGCAGTGGAAACCAATTAAATATGTATCTGGAAAATACATATTTACTCGAACATTTTTCACACCATTCTTACACCGATCAATATGAGATAAGTAAATTAAAATAATTAAGACTTTTTTTATTAAATCTGGTAATCTCCATACATATTAATTTAAGAAATTTTAATTACATCAAATTGAATTGGAATATATGTATATGTTAATCAAAGCAACGATGTGCTTAACATTGCTGGTCTCTAGGTTCCACTGTACTGTACTGCAATCCCACTTGCACAAATACATTCGGTGCCAGGAAGTCTTCTGCAAAAAGTCCCCCCAACCCTGCCAGACGCGCAAAAACGGGCGAACAAAATAATGTCGCTTAATTCAGTGAATCAAGGGAATTTCTGGGAGGGGTGAACATTTCAAAGCAGGTGGGGCAGCAAAAAAAATAGCAAAAAGGGGACTGAAGTCGAGTGGGGCACCCTCAAACTCCCCTCCCCCCGGTGGATAAAGTTAGGGGAAGATGTCGCCGCCTTCCTGTGACGCAATTAGTGCAACATTGTTGACATTGTTTTTTGTTTATCCAGCTCTTTTTGCCACCTTTGCCATACCCTTTGCTGGGGGTACTATACTATTTTCCGGCGGTGTGCAAAGTCGGTATGAACGCTTCTATCTGCAAAAGGTCCTTCCATCAGATGAAGCTACCAGAAACGGAACACTTCCTTTATACCCTAGCAGAAAGTTGTATAATTTTAACCAGAAGTTTGCACCGCATTAAAGGATTCATCTCCGATAAGTATATATTGATTGATTGATTCCTTCGAAGTGGCCTGTGTTTGTCTTTGGTTTGTTTTTACAGTTTTTAAAGGTTGTAGTTATTCGGAAATATACTTGTTTTTTTTTTTTTTTTTGATAACATCCGATTAATAATAAAGGTTAATAAGAAAAAAAGGAGCATGTACACGATTTACATGTGTAAGTACATGTGAACAAAGCTGCCATAGGAACAATGTGAGAGTAATCCGACTGCAATGGCATTTTAAGCTCGATTTCCTGGTGTTTTTTTCTTCTTATTCTGCACTTTGGGTCTTAGGGGAACGACTTGCGGCTGCAATATACCAATGCCACGGGTCAAAGAGCAAGTTTAAGCCGACTCAAAGTGGTTTTGGTCTCTTAGCAATTCAGTTGGCATTTTTCCGGAAAAAAAGGTATAGTGGGTACGTTTTGTATACCCTTGCAGGGGGTATTACATATGAATGTAAGAATCTGCCCAGAACTTTGATCAGCAAGGGTATTTACTAGTTAAATAATATATTATATATATATATGGGGTTCAATTTAAATTTAGCTTTACTAAATGTTACTTCTGATGTGACCGTTCTTTTAGTTTGTTGATTATTATATTGCATTGTTTTTTTTTTTTTTAATTCATTTTTGTTTTATTTTCCACGTTACAATTGAATAGCTTCGGATTTCCTTCAGTTCCCACAAAAACCAGCGGCTTACAATTTTGTCGTTGTGTTCCCATGCCACTCGTTCCCCTTGTTTTTGGATTCCACTTCGTTCTTCGCCCATTCCCAGCACTTGACTTTTAATTCCCGTTTTCCCCATTTCGGATTTTCTGTTTCGGTTCGGGCTTGGAAGAGTCGAGAGCTCTTCGCTGATGAAGCCATTGTATCCGAACGATACCCATTCCCGTTCCCTCTTCCATTCCCGTTCCCATTCCGACTTCCATTCCCATTCCATTCCCAAGGATTGCGATTCCAGTTGAAGCGCAAATCATGCGTGAAATGAGCGCAGCTTTAAAATTTGAATTTTGTTGTTACACTCGCCGGTTGCTTTTCCCTTTTTGCCGCTCATGCATACGGAAATGGTGGCAGCTGGAAAAAGTAGCGAGTTTTCTTTTTTTTGGGGCAGCTGCAGGGCTAGAAAGCAATCAGAAACAACAAAAGAACTCGCCAAGAACTTCTGAACTGAAATTTGTGAATTTAAATGTGAAAAGGTTAACGGGGAAATAACGGGAAAGGAATAACAACAAATTCGAGCTAAATGTCTATCGAAAACAAATCAATCAGACCATTTTATTGGCTCTTCGTCACGGAAGTGGAAAACATTAACCCCCAGCTATACGAGTATATGAGCTCCTAAGATATTCAAAGCATTTGCGGACTTGGCTTTAATTTATTTACAAACGCAAGTCCACCTCAATGGAAAATTAAGCGCCCCTCGTATGCAAGACGATAAGCTAAAAAAAAGATGCATTTATTGAAAAATACGTTTTCAACATGAATTTACAAAGTTCGGTTTTTTTTTGTGTGCTTTGTGTCAAGCCACTCACAGGATACGGATATTTTTGAGAAGCGTTTAGGATACACAGATTTCTCTGCTAACATAAATCATACGAAAAGGGACGAAAGGAAAAATAACGTACGTAAATGAGTTCCTCATCAAATTATTTAATTAGCAAAAAATAGCGATCAACTGGGGAAATATGTTATTTCCTCAGCGCGCACCTCAGCAGTTTTTACTTATGTTTTTGTTGTTTTCTTGATTTGTTTTTATTTTTTAGGACTTTTTGGACTTGTTTTGTTGTGTTGACAAACACATTTTATGTTCGGCTTACCCCCCGGAGGGTCGAGTATAAATACTCGAAAGACTTGCACATTGCGCCGCGAAAAGCTGATTTTACTCATCTCTACCCGCTGGTTACCACAATTAGTCGGGAGCGTGGCCAACCCTTGACAACTGCGAGGCGCATCGACCGCCGAATGTTGAGCAGATGGAAGCGCTATTTAAGCGCACCTCGCGCGGAACTTGTGCTTGGGAATCATAAAGTGCACTAAAACGAATTGCCGCAGAGAGCCAGAGAGGAGCCAGAGAGCATAAAGTCGCGAGAGCGCGGCAGCCCGGCAGGGTTGAACAGTTAGCTGTTTTTTTTGCCAGCCGATCGGCCAGCCAATCAGTTTAGCGATTTAGCGGTTAAAAACTCTGTTGCAAATACATAGGATAAGGTTGACCTTGATTTGTATCAATAACAAAATTAACTGTCATAAAATGTACCAGTTGTACCAGTGGAATAATGTGGATATTATAATGTATGCACAACTATACAGTTTTTGGAGGGAAATTGGCAAGCAATTGTTTTCCACTAGATGCCGCTGAGCGCATCAGTGCAAGAGCGCGAAAAGAGAGCGGGAGAACAATGAACCGGTTTTGTTTTTTTGCCACTGAGCGTGCACAAAAGGAAAGACAGAGAGAGAGAGAGAGAGAGGGATCATGCATGCATTGGCGATTGTGTGTCTCTCTTTCATTTGCACTCATCCGTGTGGATTATTTATGCCCAGCAAAGGAAATTATTATTTAGCATATATATTATATATATTCCTGATCAGCATTTAGCATCGCCAACCGCGTTCATCCAGCTGTTTCGAGCCAAGCGAGTCTCTCAGTTTCGAAGCTATCTAGCCGTCTCTCTGTTCCATGTAGTATGTAAGTCGGAACGGACGGAATCGGATTGCTTGCATAGGAACGATTGGGAGAAGGTGGAATTAACTGCCTATTCTGCAAGATATATAATTGTTTCTTTGGAAATTACCCTTTAATGGCTGGTTTGACCGATTCTTAAAGTATATTACAAATCGGACCACTACATCCTACCTATATTCATAGGAACGATGGGAAAAGCAATTGAGCCCAACTCAGTTATTTGTGAAGGAATGAATTCCTGATAAATATATACTACTCATAACATTTAAATAGGACCAGGACAAAATTCGGATCCTATGGCGGATCGAGTTGTTCTAATGTATTAAAATATTTCCCTCTTCGGTAGTGTAGTGTGTCCTAAAAGAAACTAATAATAAATTACAAATAATTAATCTAGAATACATGTATTTCATAGAAATGACATTCGAATCATTAACCCAATTCGATAAATTGATGAATTAATACAAACTTTCACAAGACCATTCCATTCCCCATGCAAACAATGCTGAAGTTCACATCAATTAATAGGAGTCCACTTTCCCGAAAGCTCAGTATCCGTATCCGTATCCGTATCTGCATATGCATCTGCATCTGCATCCGCATCCGTGTCCGGATCCGTATCAATTGCAACAACTTCGTTAAAGTTCCAAGTTTACAAATAGGTAGTGCCCACTATTTTTTTTGAGGGGGGGTTCGGGCTGTGCGGTTTGGGGCCTTGACCATTTTAACAAAATGGAAATGGAAAATAGAAAGGGAAAGTTGTGGTTCGGGTCCAACAAGCGTTTTTAATTGATTTCCCAACTAGAACTCGAACTTTCCCATCGACACTCGTCCGCACACACACACACACACACACACACACACATGTGTGTGTGAGAGTCTGAAAAGTTTACAATAATTTTTGAACATTCAATGGCCGCAACTAAAATCGCCAAAACCGATTGGCAGGGACGTGGGTCAAAGGGGGGTTGCTGTCCGGCTTTCAATCCACAACTGAGACCCTGCGAAAAGCCATGACAAAACAGAAAAATTGGGGGGGAGGGGGGAAATTCGGGGAGTTGGAGCGATGGAGCGTTGGAGCGATGAATGAATAAAACTTTTGCTCGGCATTTGTCTGTTGGCATATTTTGAAAAGCAGTTTTCCAAAATGCACACACACACTCACACATGGACACAAGCGGGGAAGTTCAAAGTTCAACGCATGATTGTGAAAATGGAATTGCCAAAGTTGGTCAGAGAATTTTCAAACCCAAGGGCGTAAAAAAGTTGCAACAACAAAAAACCGGGGATATACCCTTTTTTAAACACTGAAAAAAACGGGTGTATATTAAAAGATCTGTCGCACAAATCTCAATATTTGATATATGTATTTAAAGTGGCACAAAACATAGTTCCAATTAGTTTACAATAAAATATAGTTAACAACAAGTTAATATTAAAAAAAATATGTATATATCCACGATTTCCTCGAGCACTTAAATATTTTATATAAAAGTTAACTTTTAATTTTTTCGCAACATTTGAACAAGATATATGTTATTATTAGGTGAGGATTTCCATTTTTTGAAAAGAATTATTTAATAATTTTTTTTTACATTTCTTGTGCTGGCCAAAGGCTTCTCCGTTTTTTTGATGCTTTTATTGTTGGCTTTATTTCTCTCCTTTCGGTTTGTTGTCATTTTCGATGACAGCCTCCCTTTGTGTCCACGGCGAGGAGTTGACCAGAAGCACCCGTCGTCAATTGCAATGTGTATGTGTGGCATGTGGCATGTGGGTGTGTATACTCGAATATATAGATATATGAATATGTGCAGGGACGATGTAGGTGCCCAGCTGTGTGCTAGTCATTTTAATTTCATATCTGCTTGCCAAAGTTCCTAATTGGAATTGCCGTTTAAGCTGAATGGAAATTTGAAGAATGTTAAAGATAAAGTATCTTTAGGTGCAAGGAGGATGTGTACAATTTACTATTTGTTAAATCATTAAACAAAAATGTTAATAATAAATAAAAAAAAAAAACATTTACAGAACTGAAAATTATAAACTATAAATTCCCATAATTTATATAAAAGCCACAGAAACAAATATCCATAATTCAGATTTTTGGTCAAAATCAAAAATATAAATTTAATAATGTTGCCGGAAAATACAATTTTACGCCCGAATTATTTTAATTTTTGAATTACTTATGGAAAAAGAAGAATTACATTATTCCAGATCGGTCCCTATTTCAATCCGCCACTTTTTTCTGTGAGTGTACTGCAGCTGTAATTCTGTGATAAATTCCTGGGAGAAAGCAATAAAGCATAATGAATCCACTTAATAAAATAGCCATTATTTGGGGAGTGACTAAAAATCCAATTTGATGCAAACCGAAATTCAACAAAGAAGGTAGGTCACAAGACGCAAATGCTGGATTCCAAGTGACTGGGCAAAGGAAGTGTCCACATGAAGGGCCCAAAATCCCAAATTCCATTCGAATGAAATAAAGAAAAACGGCAACTATTTAATTTCAATTACAGCAAGACAAAACGCAGTACGCTAACCCCCCGGATGACCCTTCTCCAGGGCCTTCTTCCATTACCCATTACCCATTACCTATTACCACCACTACCCACTGCGCACTGGCCACTGGCACATCCATCGTCATCTGCCATGGAGGAGCACTAGAGAAGTTCGAACTGAGGGAATACCTCAAGCAATCAAAGGCTGCGTCTGTGTCCGTTGTCCGATGTTCGTCTCTGCCCTCTCCTTGTCCCCTCCCTCCCCCGCTTCCTCCACATTTATCCGCAATCAACATAAAACAAAAGGAACAAAAAAATAAAAGAACGAAGCCAACTGTATAAAAATTAAGCTCAATTACCAGAAATTTACAACATCAATAAAATAACTGAAGAGTGCTCAACACAAAATCACCGCACACACTCAGACTCACGCTCACACTCGCAAATTGTGCACGTGTGTGTGTGCGGAGGGGGCGGTGGGCGGTGGGCGTGGCACTGGTGAACGTAGAAAACTCATCACCGGATGCTGACATATTGAAACACGTACCGACAACATGCTACACCAAAATTATAGTCACTT
>JAJJHY010010805.1:1274715-1297685 GCA_021224005.1 Drosophila setifemur
GGATGCGGCAGCGCAGAGGCGTGGTCTAGGGGATTTATTTTCCCCATCGAATAATAGATCTCTCCTCTCCTGGCCACTGCCTCCCCGAAGGCAAAAAAAAGTGTCCGCGTTGCAGAAAAATGAATTTCTACAGCTGCCACCCCCGCCCCGATTTACCACGCCCCCTTCAGCCTTTCCAGGGAAAATATAAAATATGACAAACAGCAAATCGCGCCTGTTATTAAATCGAAGCGGCTCAATAGATTATTACATTCCAATAAAAATGGAGGTATCCGTTCGCATTTAGCTATGGCAACTGGCAAATTAATATATATAAATTAATCTCTATATGCGTTTATTGTGAAATGCAGTTGCAAATTATAAAATTTAGCCATCGTTTTCTATTGCAGCTGCGTCATTTGAATCAAAAATGATTAAAAAAACTCAGTTCGCTGTTCCAGTTCTAATAAATTATTTATTACAATAATTTCCAGCCTTAATTTAATTTTCACTTCCATTTTATTTTATATGAAATAATGCTACAGATTATAGTATTATTAGCTATAGCTAGCGAATCATTCAACATTCTTATGGAACAAATTAACTATTTTGAAACAAGTCTTTTAGTAATTAACATAAGTTATTTTATGCAATGAACAAACAATACGTTACTTCACTTTAAAATTATTAGAAAATGTTTATATAATATTATTTAACTATTCAATTTTTTTTAGAACATTAATTGTATAATCTATTTGCTAAAAATATATGGTATACATTTAATAAATATTTCTTATTTTCAGTTACCTCAACTGCTCGAGGAAATCATCATAGATTATTCAGCTCTACCGAATGCGGGGTACACAAATCCATCAGATATTGAGCCATTTTGCGGACTTATTGAAATACTTACACATACAGCGATATATAGTACCATAAACGGCGGGGAGGGACGCCCACAACGGATGTTGCCGAATAAAAAATGAACGGAGACGATATATGCGGGGGTGGGGGGTGGAAATATACTCGAGCATCCAGGACTCGGTGGAGGCCATTGTTAAATGCAATTGACATTTCAATGAGACATCGTCGTTGCCTATTTCCCCTTCCCATTCTATTACCCCAAAACCACACTGAAATTGACGTTTTGGCTTTGATTAAAGCATCTCGAGGCTCAGGTTCAGGCTCAGATTCAGATGCAGATGCAGACTGAGATACCGAAATCAATCAAGCTGAGAATCGGGGGCAATCGGGGGTTTTTAGCCTAAATTTGTACAGCATTTGGCTATCAAAACGATTTAATTGGTTCGCCCACACACAACACTCTTTTGCTGGCTTTGTTTTGCTTTCCTCCATTTTTATACCCTTGCAGAGGGTATTATAATTTTGACCAGAAGTTTGCAACGCAGTGAAGGAGACATTTTCGACCCTATAAAGTATATATATTCTTGATCAGCATCACCAGCCGAGTCGATCTAGCCATGTCCGTCTGTCCGTCTGTCCGTCTGTCTGTCCGTCTGTCCGTCTGTCGGTTGCTATGTAAACTAGTCCCTCAATTTTAAAGCTATCGAGCTGAAACTTTGCACCAACCCTTCAATCTGTTGCAGTTAGTATATAAGTCGGAACGGCCGGAATCGGAACACTACATTACATAGCTGCCATAGGAACGATTAGGAAAAAGTGTCATAAATTCGCCATTTTTAAATATATATTGTTTATTTCTTGGTAAACTCTATTTAATAGCAATTTTCAACATATCCTGAAAGTTTCATCAAAATCGAACTACTATATCCTATAGCTGCCATAGGAACGATAGGAAAAAATGGGCCATTGAGCATAACTCTGGTGTTTTTTAAGACAATTAATTCATTCTTGAGAAAAACAGTTTTCATAGACATTAAAGCCTTTTTAAAAATTTAAAAACAAAAGATCGGATCACTATATCCTATAGCTGCCATAAAATTGATCGCACAGTTTTAAGGCAACTGGTCTGCAAGGGTATTCTAAGCTTCGGGTACCGAAGCTAGCCTTTCTTTCTTGTTTTTGCTTTTTTTTTGGCCAACGATGGATGACGTCTTTGCACTCGATTGACCACAAATCAATGAACAATTTAGAGAATAAAAAAAAAATAGCAAAAGCTGACTACAAACGAGGGGAAAGAGTTTGGGATAGATGGCCATGGAAAGATGGCAAACCACCTGAGTCCGTGTGCATTTGTTATTCATGAGCAGCCATCAACACCAAACAATGTTCAGCAGAGGCAGCAGCAGCAACAACAACAACATTTACAATTACAATAACAACAACAACATTTTCCCCAACAACAACAGCTTTTCCTGGCCACGTCCACAACTTGATTGTCCAATGGGCTACTGACGTTTCCGCTTGCCAAATGCAAACGGAAATGTCACAAAAAAGGCAGAAAGAAACAGGAACACACAAAAAAAAAAATGAAAAGAGATTGTTGAAAAAATGTTCCAGGGGCGGGGAGGGGAGGAGAGACGGGGGAAAAGGAAAAGCGAGAAGCGGCTGCAACTGCCAACTGCTTTTGTTATGAATGATGATGGAAAATCTGGCAACAGCAGCAGCAGCAGAAAAGCAGTGGAAAATCAGTTGAGGCATCTCGGCCAGCATCTCGATGGACTAACCAATTACACTGAGAGAAAGCATGAAGTCCTATGGTTAGCATATGTGTATTTTAATTAATTTATTGTTCATCAATTTTTGCATTTAATACTTTGTGTAATTACTTAAATTAATGTGAATGTTGAGTTTTATTCATTTAGCAATTCATGAATTTTTGCATTTTCAAGTGAAGTGACATTAAATCAAAGAAAAGCACTTACTTAAAAAATATAAATACATAAATTCTGTAATGGAACTCAATACATTCAAATATCTAAACTTTGGAACAAAAGTTTAATTTCAAGTGTAATAAAAAATCTACACAACATTGTTTAATGGTTGCATATTTATCAAATCTGATGTTTAATAACATCCGCGGACCCGCTTAATTTAGTAATTTAAGTTTAGGAACTACTTTCTTTTTTTCCCAGTGCACTGCAGGCATTCGGTTGCGGTATCTCGGATGAGGCGAGGGTCAGGGGGGGACTGCGGGGGGATAATAATTTGGGCGATTCAATTCAGTTTGTGCAACGAGCACGGCCAGCCAAAAACTTTGTGTGCGAGAAGAAATCGGATTCCTTCTGCTGGTCAGGGCAAACAAAAAAGTTGATAAAAAATAAAAGAGCAAACCTTCCCCCTAAAAATTTGCCTGGATCCCCTCTCCCCGCCTCTGCCCACTCCCCTCCCCTCTGCCCGCCCCTGCCAGCCGCCTCTTAACCCGGTTATTGGGTATTGAAATGCAAATGGTCGCTGGCCTGCCGAAATTAAATTATGTGGAAGTAATGATAACCCTTCTGTCGCTGTACCAATGCCACACCGCCACCTCCCACTTTCCCTCGTTTTCCCTCGTTTTCCTCTGGATTTCCATTCCCCATGCAGGGTCTTCATTTAACTGGCGACGTAACGCCTTTTTTGGCAGCTGTCTTCATTGTGTCCATGCCACTGCCACAGCTCATCCTCGTCCGTCGCCGCCTCCTCCTCCACCGCTTTTCCACCTCCCCCTTATCCGGACCTCGATTTTCCCCCTGAGGAAAGCGGACTGTTCGGATCCGAGCGAATGCAAAATGAATTGGGTAGGTGTGTCGCCAGCAGCCGCTAACGGCAATTAATTGTTTGCTAAAGTGTCTTCGCACTTAGTGCAAGTGAAAAAGTGGGAAAACGAAAAGTAGAACACAGGAGGGTTACTGGTAACTGGTAACTGGATATTCCCCGGGATTCATTAGGGCCAAAAAAGGGACTGAGATTGAAAGGTGTGAACGGCTTTTGAGTTACGATAATGGGCTATAAATTTTGGAGCAACCACATTTTGATATCCGTCAATGGAACGAACTTTTATTTTTGTACTACTTAAATATTATTTTAGATAGGTTAAAAGAATTCGGTTGCTGGTTATCATTTACCAATTATATTGAGATACTATAGTTATTATAAAATAAATTTTTAGAAATAAGTGCAAGTGAATTACGTACTCTTTTACTGCTACAAATAAAAACCTTCACGTATTTTAGATTTAATAATAAGTAATCATTCATATCACAAATTTTAGAATTCAAAATCTTAACAAATAAAAATAGTAGTGTCCTCAAAACATTTATTTCACCCTTATGAATGAGTATTTTCTTTATATATGTGTATCATACAATTTTCATTGGATAATAATTAAGTATTTTTATACCTAAAGTGAACAAAACATGTTTACTGAAAACTAGATTGAGAATAAAAATTTTAATAATCTTAAACAGTTTGTTAACCAAATGTGCAATTGCATTATTTGATAAGTGTTTATTTGTAACATTATTGATATTCCGATGCTTAATTATCAATATGTTTAGTTAAATTCCCAATATATATTCTTTCTAGCTCCGAATTGAGTGCATTTTCATTTCAGTGGCCACCGTGCGTATACTTGATTTGAAACGCGATCATTTTCCGTCGACTCTCTATAAATGAATTCCTTAATCCAAGTACAAAAATCCGTTTGCAAGTTAATTTTATATAATTCCATACTTAGTTTGGTTTTGTTACGTTTGACCCTAACTATTGTCCATCATGTCGTATACTTGATTTGCGAAGTAGAGCATTTTACGGAATCTCTTCTGACCCGATGTCCTTGCTTCCGATGCTCCTGCTCCTGCTCCTGTGCCTGTTCCTGTGCCTGTTCCTGTGTTTGTGTTGTGTTATTTAGCTTGTTTGTTTCGATAAGGTCTTTGTGGGCTTTCAAGACCGATGTGAGCTGTGAGCTGTGAGCATATGTAGAGATATATGCACGTACGTACATACGTCGGTATATGGCATTTGTGTGCACATTTACAAGCTGTTCTCTCAGTGCGGTAATGTTTTCCTTGGAATTTGCTGGCCCCCGGGGGATAGGAGAGCATAGAACAGAGCAATTTTGTCATTTGCCGTTGAGAATGGCTCGAATTGTGGCAAGTTTTTGTTTCGGTTTATTTAAATAGACAACGCAACTTGCACATCCCTCGGTGCCAGTGCGAATGCCAGTGCGAGTGGGTTTACACATCTGTTTTTGTGTCAAGTGTAGGCCTTTTGTGGTGCCGGATATAAGAAATAAACAGAACGAACCCAGGGCATAGCCGTTGCACTTCCCAACCACCGAACCACCCATTCATCCACTCGCTTCTATGGAAGGCCATCCTTCCTCACACGGATGCATATTTACATAGCAAATATTAACTTTGTGTAATTAAGTTGCTCTACAAAATGTTTGCAAGAATATAGGCGAGTGTCTTTAAGTGTATATATATATACGATATTTGCGTGAATGTGCGAGTAAACAGTTCGTTTCGGTGGCATATAGCGGAGTATATATTTTCGGTACACCATTCATTGAATGCAAAAGAGACAAACAGTTGTTAAAAATTAATAGTAAGCAAATATTGTTGCAGCTAAAAAAGTTGTAAGCATATACAATTATATCAAATGAGAAATATTTTTAATAAAATATGCTCACACAAAGCTTGAAGGAAAGGATTACGACACCCAAATTTAGAACATTTAATGGCCAATAATAAGATGAATTGAAACACTTTACAATCTAGTTGTCACAGGCTTCTAATACCAAAAATGTGATTTACTATTTTTTTAGTATTTATGACTTATATCCCTCTACAGTAATGACGCGGACTGTAGCTCGCCTCGCAACTTAACTTGGCCGGTACAATTTGCCCAAGACTTTTCTGGCGGCATTAGCATCTCAGAGAGCTGGAGAGCTCGTAGATCCTTGGAGCTGGAGTTCCATTTCGGTTTCAGCTTTGGTAAACTTTCCACATCTCACTTCGGCACCCACAAAGTACACACAGCAAAAAGGTGGGGTGCTTCCGCACTTCCAGCCGAGTGTATTTATTTAAAGGCCATCCCCTCAGCCCGTCAGCCCGGCTTTTACCTCCTAGCCTGTCATAAATCGTTCTACACAAAATGTTCTGCTGCCTCGGCTGCTATTATAAACTATTATTCCGTCTTGGCTGTTGATATTTTTCCAAATTTAATTGCATTTCTGCCCGGGCTCCGGCTTACACATTTATACTTATTTCTATATGTATTGCTGTGAAGGGTATATGCTATATATAGAGGGGCGATTTCCGTGGGGGGACGGAGTGACAAGACAACTCAATTTGATGGCAAATCACATCATATGCTTTCCAAACACGTACCAACCAGCAGCGACAGCAGCACGCAAAAATTTAAGTCACGAAAACAATTTCGTCAATTGTTGTTGGCCCGGCGACGGACGAGCAGGCAGAAAACCGGACGGATTGAGGGACAGTCAAACGGACAGACAGGCGGACGGACGGACAGATGGACAGACGGACGGACAGAGGGGCAGGGAATGTCCTTAAGTGGACCAGCGCCTTGAGTGGATTACAGCGCAACGAGGCGACATTATTGTCCTTCTCATACCAATTTTCCCTTGACTGCGGCATCGGTTAGTGCACTGAGAAAAACTTTAAAATATTTAAATTTAACTTAAGGCCATTGAAAATAATACAAAATACATATATACGGAACAAGAAAGGTTGTCATATACTCAAATATAAAGAGGGTTCGATATATTATATTTATGTTCAACTACAAATTATCAAAATAAAACTCTAAAATGGGAATACTTCAACACTATTTGAAGTGATTAACACTTCAAAATCTGTATAAATATTATTAAAAAAATACATTTAGAAAAATACATTTAGAACAACAAATTGTGGTAAAATACACAAAATTTAAAGAAACATCAAAAACGTGTAAAGTTTGAATTAACATATTAACACGTAAAGACAATATTTATAATCATTAAAATAAAACCCTTAAATTTGAACAATTGCTTATATTATTATCACCTCTAAGCGAGTATTCACTGTGAAATGAAAAATGATTGACAATTGTTGGCCAAGTGTACTGGCACTGTCCGTTTTTTTGGGGGGAAATTGGAGCTGCATTTGTTTGGCTGGGCCAAAATTTGAAACAATTGAGTCGCGAATTAGCATTAAGTCAATCACTTGTCTAGCAACAGAAAGGAATATCTATCCAACGCAGAGCACGTAGGAAGCTTGCAGATAAAAACAAAGGACCAAGAAACCGAGTCTGCAGGATTTATGGCCATCCAAAAGGAAGTTCGCCGACGCGAAAGTCCTTGCCCCTCGCAGATTCGTAATAATTTTCGCGATTGCCGGTGATTGCTTGTCTTGGGGAAAATTTTAGGAGGTGCCGGAAAATTCGGAACAGTTTTGAAACGCAAAGTCGATTTTCTTAAAAATAAACAAACAAAAAAATGAATACATTATTATTATTTTGCTTTATTTTCATTTTATTGAAAAATGGGTAAGTTATGCTTTAATTTCATTATTAGGAATTTTATCTAGAATCAATAGTATGAATTACATGTATACAAATTTTAAAAGAAATCAATTTTGATTGATATCTTCTTCTCATTGTTAAACATATGCTTTAATATATTAAGCAAAGGTAAACTAAAATAAGGTATATTAACTTTTTTTTCGGAAACATTTCTGAATTCACTTGTTTTATATATTTATTAAAAATGACTACATTTTTACTAATTTGCCTTATATTGTAAGGTACAAATGAGCAATTAACTTACTATTGTTCTATTTCAGAACAGTTCAATCACTTTTTTTCACCTCTTTTATATTTAGAAGTAATTATCTCTTTCATTTGAATAGTGGGTACATAATTCTTAATTAACTTATTAAGATTTATAGTCCATAACTATAATTTTTGTTGATATTACTATTGATAGCATGCTTAAATAAATAAACTGTAAATATGAATGATATTTTTTATATATGCTTAAGAACCTTTCTGAAATCATTACCGATTGTTCTGTTGAGGAACTGGACCGATTTCGATATATCGTATTTATTCCGCATATAGGTCAGATTTTAGATGCCATACTCCAGCCGCAGATCAACTACTAATTACTAAAACGATTAAGGAGCACCCTCGGGCAGCAATCATAAGGATAAGGATAAGGCTGGCAAAAACCATTCCGAAGTCCAAATGGAAGCCACAAGATGATATAATGTCCCATTGGATGAGCACCCCACAAAAAGCGGACAGACAGCGAGAAGCTTTAAAACAATTAATTATAAATTTATAGAGCCAAGAAAGGGGCGAATGAAATGGAATGGTCCGGGATAAAAGAACAAATGCAGACATTTAAATAACTCGGCAAACAAAAGCCAACAGAACCGACCAGGATGGAGCAGAGCACTCTCCGGGTGGGAGTGGCAGAGGGATGGAGCTCGGAAAGGAGTGAAAATGGATTTCCATTTAAGGCGGCATGTTGAGCACATTGTTTTTATTAAGTGTCGCATGATATGTGCGATAAATACGAGCATATTTATATGTATGTCCATTTGTACATATGTACATCTGTACATCAGCACACACATCTCCCAATGCCCCAGTGTCTGTGCGCTCTGCGCCGCTCTCTGCGCCATTCACATAAACAGTTCAAGTGGCAACATGACGTGCAACTAATCCGTTGCCCAAAAAATATGTTACAAGTGGGCAGGATAGAGCTCCAAAAGAGGGTCCGTCCAGGCCATCCGGACACTCGAATTACGAACGGACAGACGGACGGACGGAAGCGGACAGGCCAGCCGGACACTGGAGAAAAACCCATCAAAAAGTACGCAAATTAATTAAATTCAACATTAATGGAACAGCAAGAACCAATAAAATATAATTTTTATCGAAATGTATAAATAATTAAATAGAAAATAAGAGTACAACATATAATTGTAGATTTGCAGAATATATATATTATTAAATTTTCTATGTATATTTCTGAAACACTTGTGCAAAATAATTTAAATTATTTACAATGTGTTGTACAATATAAGTTATTTAAGAATTCAAATTAAATTTTAGTATTCTATAAACAAATCTAACATTTTTGTAAATTGGGCATAATTTAAAATTACTAATTTTGTATAATTTTTCCCCTCATTTAAGTTAAATAGAAATAGGAAATTTTCGGGAATGTGAATTAAAAATGTAAGCTAAGGTAAGTCTGTAGTATGTATTAATAGTTTGGTATTACAAATATTTGGAATATTATGAAGACTAGTAATTCATTATTATGAATCTGAATTATTACATTTATTTTTTGTTACTGGGTAACTTCAAGAGGTATTCCAAATGTGTCCACATTTTTTATTTTCCATACCACTGTGCTGAATGAGATCATAAAAACAGCTGCCGACCCGGCACAAAGATGACGACTCTGACTCTGACTCCGACTCCTGATGATGATGATGATGGCGATGGCGATGGCCGTCCCCGCTACTCCCCATCCACATCCGCCCAAATCCCCCAAACTCTATATAATGCACGCTAAATACATAGTTTGAAAATAGTTTTGAACCCTTTCATCAAGCAACCCAACTCGCAGGCAGCCGCAAACAAACAAAAAACCCATGGGAACTCGACTCGTGGCTTGGCACCAGCATCCCAGCAAAGAGGTTGGGAAATTCCGAGGTTGGGAAATTGCGGGGAAAGGGAAGAGGAAGCAGAAGCAGAAGTGACACTGCCAGAGCAGAGCAGAGCAGAGCATTGGCTGTCATTCTCCTTATTTTTCCACTGTTTGTTTTATTCCTGCCATATGACCTTTTTTGTCACATTTAGCCCGAGTTACATTTTGTCACTCCTTAACCATCTCATCATGGGTGGCGGAAAGAGGGGCGGGGCGGGGGTGACGGAGGAGAGGAACTGCACTGCTTTGTGCTGATAAATGAAAGGCGAGCTTACCCCGAATTGCCCCCCTTTCCCGCCTCCCCTGTCTTTCCCTTACCACATCCACAGTCTGCGTCTGAGAGTCTGTGTGAATGAATGGCTGCCGAAATGAATGTTGCAACTAAACGAATAAATGGAAATTAGTGCCAAAAAGGCAACGATGCGCACACAATGAACGGACGGACGGACACAACACGGCGGACAGATGGACTCCGGACAGACGGACAGACGGACGGACGGACGGACGGATTTTGACGGACAGCAGCTCTCTCTTAAAAATAAAGTCAGGCCTCCTTTTTGGGGGCCCGTTTAGTTGGAAGTGTTTAATCTAGTATCCATTTAGCGGTGACCCTATTTACTTATATTTAACTAGTCCAATTTTTTTGGTTATTAAATTTAATTGAAATCGGTTGTCTTCGAACAACTTATTCCTAGAATGTTGTTCTGTAATGTTCAAAATATTTAAAGTTTGTTCAATTTAAATACGGTTTAAAATGGTTTTAGGTTTGAATACAATTTAGTTTATAAAATACATTTCAAAATAAGTATAGAAAGCTGAAAGCTTGAGTTTCGCATTTTATAATATAAATATTTTTGGTTTTATTGGCGCTGATTTGCTCTAAGGGATATATATTTAGCTTAAGTTATTATTTTGCTGTAGATATAACAATTTCTGTAACTTTCAATAGCAGGTCCTTATTTTTTCTGAAATTGAAAAATAATAGAAGTCCCCCTTATCTCCTATACTACTTGCTATATTCTCTAACTCTACCATATATTAACGATTTCGCGAACAATGTATTGGGAGTATCGAAAAATGGGTTGTAATTGCTGTTTAAATGCCAGAGCGATTTATATTCCACATGCATAACACTTTTGGCCACTCTCATTTAAAGCGTCTGCCCCCAGCCCCGTCCCGGCTGGAAAATAGCAGGAATATTATCGTATAATTCAGGAGAAATCGGGGGGAGAAGGGGATAATGGGGATAAAGGGGATAAAGGGGAGCAGCGCATTGAAGCGAACGCATATCTATCATTAATATCGCTGCAGTCAGCTGCTGTTGTGCTAAAAAAAATCAGCAAAAAAATAGAGACTGAAGTTGGGAGAAAAAGAGTAGTTCTGGGGAATACCCTCAAAACTTAAAAAATCAAGAAAATACTTATTCAGGATGGGAATTTAAATCGCTTGTAAGTGGATTTTTTTTTATTACGGCTTAAGTATTGTTTTTTTTTCGAAGTGAATAAAATATGGACAATTTTTATATTGTAATCTCCCAGGAGATTGATGATTCAATTTCATTTATCTCTGATGTTGAAGGGATTCATTGCTATTATTTTGATCAATGTAATAATGTAAAATATGAAATTAAACATTTTAAGTTGAATATTAACTATTAAAACTTATAACCAAGACAAAAAACTAACTAAATTCATACTTTAAGGGGGGTTCCCTTGGTAATGTTCCAGACAAAATGGGGCTTAAAATGATAATACCTTTCGAGAACTGAATAAGGAATAGCGGCAGAAGAGAAGAAGAGTGCCGCAACACACACACATGGGTAGCCATGAATGTTAACACACACACACACACACACACACACACACAGGGGTGTAGGCATGATTTTATGAAGTGGGGCTTAAAACATAGAAAAGAAAAAAGGGGATAATTTTTCAGTATTTTATGTATTAAATTATAACTTCATTATTTGTGTACTCCGATTTCCTGGGAATCCCCTTTTGGTGCGCCCCTGAAAACACACACACCATCTCCGATCGCCGGCATTGTGTGGCCCTGAGGTTTTCTGGGCTGCATTTTCCGCTGCAGCCGAGCAAAAGCAAAAGCTGTGGCAGTAACTGACTGCTGAACTACTGCCAACTGCAATTAATCATTTTTCTATCATTTTCAGATTTTTTACACACAGACACACACACATGCGGCACGGTGTATATACATGTACATGTACATATATAGATATACATATATGCATTGGGGTAAGTTATGATATTTCACGATGCTGTTCGACGATTCTCCTTTTTTTGCCATCCCTTCGAAAATGTTTCTTTTGGGAAAATTGGAAAGAGAAAACGGAAGTTTCGGCTGGCTGGCGGAAAACTGAAAGGCTTAAATAGCCCCCTGGATGAAATGTTTCTTGTGGTGGATATTATTAGCCTTTTTTGGCCAAAATTAGAAATTACATTCAACAATTTTGAATCACTTTTAATTTTCCAAAAAGTTCTAACGATATTAAAGTTTGATTTCATGATTTTTGTTGCCAAGTTGTGGTGAGAAAATTAAATAAAGTATTGAACGATGAAAAAAAGAAATACAAAAATTAAAAAACGAATTTATTGGAATACGATTGACGTATTTTTATTTATGTAAAGTATGTGGTACAATTAGATTTGCATATTTATACTCCCTAAGAATTAATTCAATCTGGTTTTGTTCATTTTCTTATTAACTATAAGCGACAAATTGTTATTTTTGATCTTAAATGAAGAAAATGAAAATATTCCTAAATATTGAAAAACAAATAATATAATTATGAATAGCATTAAAGTAAATAATTGCATAAAAATTGTTTGTTAATATCTTTACATTACTTACATCTTTACATCACCTGCATTTTAATATGTATTATTTACGAACTAAAATGTGTTTGCACCTTAAACGATAAACTTTTTAAAATGAAGTAAATAAGGGAATTAATCAGATTCTTCCAATTCAATTTGAATCGACATTACAGAGGTTCCCTTAACCTTTTGTGACATTTTGGTCTCATATTTTCTATTCTGCCTGCAGACTTTAATTGACAGCCCCAAAAACGCACTTTACAGAACCGCACGGATCGGAACAGAACAGAACAGAACAGAACGGGGAGTGATGAATGTGCATTGCACACACTGGGCGATAGATGGAAAGATGGATAGATGTGTAGATACATATAGGCAGAGGCAACTGCCTGTTATTAGCCGCCGTAAATTGCATCCTCGCCATCGGCCTAAGCGATTTCTAATGGCGGAGCACAGCGGGCGGCATTAAACGCCTTCTCAATCCTCAGTTCCCAATCCAGAGTTCTGAATCCTCAACTGACTCGGTCCAAGGACTCCGCCACTTGTACACGTCAAAAAATCCAAATCATATTGATACAAAAAAAATTTTTTAAAGATTACTTCGCATCAAGAAAACTAAAAATTCGTTAAAGTTGTTTCTTAATATTTTCTAAGCACTTGTTATCAGTAATTATAGTGTTGTTTAGTGATAAATGTTTTTACAAAATTAGTACAACAAAAATAAAACAATTTATTTTTTTTTTTTTGTTTTTTTAAATATTTACCGATTATGTTGAAATATATATATTAATATACACTGCCACTCTACTAATTTAGCTACAACTGAAATAATTTAACTCTATCTTGAATTGATTATTGATCAACCTTAAACCTAATGTTTTGATTAACTGAACTGATTGAAAACCAATTGATTACGATAAAAACTGAATATTTAAGAAGAGCAAATAATAATTAAACAGAACTTTTTGTAATATTAGAACTGAAATAATTTAACTCTGTCTTGAATTAATCTACGTCAATTGTTTAACTAAACATTAAGGACAAATAAATAATAAATAAAAAATCACAAATATAAAATATAATAATTCTAATATTAATAACCTTCGAAATATTAAATCTGCAATAATTGAATTGAGTTTAATTGATATAATTGCGAAACGGTTCAATTGTGGTCTGATTTTCTTGCAGTGCATCCTTTGGCACACCCTTTGGCACACATATGTAAGTGTGCGTATGCCCTGCACCACGGTAGACATATGTACATAGATTAGGTCAATTTGCTGGCAACTTTTGATGAAGCCCCCAGCCCCATCCCCATCCCCATCCCCGTTCCCATCCCCATCCCCATTCCCCATCTCCATCCGTAGGAGTCGAAATCGGATTCGAAGTCGGAGTCGCAGGAGGGAAAAGTTTCGGGCTGGTCCACTCATTGATGCGGATACATCCGGTGGTTCTCCCTTCGATGGGTGGTTGGTTGGGTCAACTCCCTGCGAGGAGGCATCAACTGCTAACAAGTCAACAGGAGCGACCAAAGGCAGCCAACCAGTTCGGTTCAGTCGGGCATTCCCATGGGACATTTGGTCAGTTCGGTCAGGTTAAGTGTTTTATGAACTTGTTTCAATGAAGTCATACAAAGTGCGTGTATGTATCTATGTGAGCCCAGCACAGACGTGTGTGTGTGTGTGAGTGTGTGCAGGTGCCATGTGGTGACATGCGGCTACAAGAAGCAGAAGAAGCTGCAGAAGGAGCCGTGGAGCTGTGGAGTGTGGAGTGTGGAACAGGTCCTTCGACCTGCTGACCAACCACCTCGTCTGTTGCCATTGAAGCTTTTAATTTGATTTTCGTTCAAGTGTCGTTTTCTGTGGTTCCCCACCGTCTCCGCCTCCGTCTCTGTCTCTGTATCTGTCTCTTCCTACCCATCTAGCCATCTCTTTCGCCTTGCACTCATATCCTTTGACCACGTTGATTGTGCCTAAGTTGGGCCTTTGCCTGCTGGAAGTTCTCCATCATCATCGTTCTCCAGTTTTAAGCTGGGATTTCAGTTTGGGTTCCTGTTTCTGGTTCTGTTTCTGCTCCCGCTCCTGCTCCTGCTCCTGCTTCGGTTTCGGTTCGGTTTTCTCCTAATGAGGCATTCGTTTGCACCCAAAAATCCTCTAATTAAAGGCGATACTCGCAGTTCCCCAGTTGTAGCCTGCACGCAATAAAAAATACAACATATTGTATATATTAATATTAAATACATTTTGTTTTTCAATTTAGAGATCTGTTAGATATCATTAAAATATCAGCATGTTGACAATTGTTGAAAGATGAAAACATGTATTGTAAAACAAGTAATTAAATTGATGAGCCATTAATTTAAATATAAAATATGTAATTCCTGACAACTTTCTTCATAGAACTAGTTGAAATAGGTAAATAAATATTCATGAATATGCGTAGAGACCCCCCACCCACCATTATTTGTCAGTAAATGAGATTTTAAGTACGCTAATTTTATAATTTATTCACACTTTACTCAAAAACCTTTAAAGCGTCCTTCCTCTGCCGAAGGAAACCACTTCACTTCGATTGGAAGTAGAGTTTGTCACAACTTAAAAACCACAACAATTCCACACGCAAAGTGTCTGTTCAACCAACTAAATGACATTAGATAAACAAATTTTGTAATTTGCAAATTGAAAACGGTTATAGATATAGATACTCCTATAAATACCAAAACCTCAAGGGCTTAGAACGCAGTGCGACTTGGGTTAAGGATGCGAGTGCCACGACGTCGACAGAGGGCGGCCCTCATTTTAAGCCACCAAAAAAGCCCAAAACTACAGGCGAGAAGCTTCCACATTTCCCTTGCCACATTGCGCCGGATCTTGGCCAGAAATACGGATGAATTCTGCCGAAATACGACCATTCATGGCCTTAAATATATTAACAATAGCAAGTTACGCCACTCCGATCGGTGAGAAAAGATTTAAATACGTATATTAGTATAATGGTAATTATTTTCAAGCCAACTTAAAACTATCAAATCAGCTAAAGTGTATTTACCTGACTGAACAGATGCCCATGGTACAAAAATTGTTTTTTAGTTTTTTTTTTTTTAAGTTATTTTTGTAAAATTATTTCTACATTATTTATTACGAAACACTGCAACAAAGAGTTGTTCATGATATATTTTCTAGAGAGTGGCCGCCGAGAATGCACTAACTTTATAAATATACATATGTATTTGTACAATATTTAATATTCCTTCAAAAATATGTGAATGGTGCAAGTGCTAGGATATGTTCCTGATTCGAACCCAGACGCGATGGTTATTATTTAGCAATGTTTTATAACTTCAATTTTTAATTTTTTTTTTCATTCTTGATATATTTCGAGCGGCACTTGAACCAAAATTTACACAAGGTATTTATATTGTTTATAATGTTTTTACTTGTTACCATCGAATTTGCACCTATGTAATGTAAAGTAGTTTTAGTGACTATAAAATATTCCTGGCCATGATGTTAATATTGAAGTTACCACTCGAATATACATATAATATATATAAAAATAACAGTTCGGTTTTTTTAATGCGTGTCTGCAAAATTACTAAATAAATAAATACAAATAGCATAAGGTATAAAATAAAGGAAGACTTCTTGCAGGAAATCGAAGGACATTTTTAAAGGAAAACAGTTTCGGTTTTAAAAGCTTTTAAATATATTTATCGATTTTTGTGAATGTATTTTTAAATTACCGAATCCTGACAATAATTTAAAATGTCAGCTGTAATGGAGACAACATAAATAAAAAGACAAAACTAGGTTAATCAAATGTGTTTAATACTTTAATTTGGTTGCTCCGTATTAAATATAAATATTTTGTATATTATAAAATAACACATGTATAAGGATAGGCGCATATAGTTCTGAATAAATAACGTTAGGGAAAAATGAGTGATTAACCATAACTCTGATGTTTATCAATGCATTAATTAATTTTTTTTGGATAAAAGCCTTCCTTTTTAGACCCTGTACCCAAAGGGTAAAGGGTATATTAAGTTTGTGCAAATGTATGTAACAGGCAGAAGGAGGCGTGGCAGACCCCACAAAGTATACATATTCTTGATCAGCATGAAGAGCTGAGTCGATATAGCCATGTCCGTCTGTCCTTGTGTGCTTGGGTTCGGTGGTTCGGGAAACTCGACTGTAACGTTCTTGTTTGTTTATATTAAAGAGGCTTCATTCTATTTTTTTTTTCTCAGATATCGTACTACACCATCATTTCAATATATATATCATATTAACAATCAGAAATCAGAACATCAGAATATTTTAGAGTTGCTTAAAAGTAAAAAATAATGAGGAGATAGTGGCATCGAAAACAGATACACCAATACTTACAAATAAACAAAAAATATTAAAATTAGATTAAGCAACAAAATGAATTAATTTATTTATTCTTCGAAGACAGTTGAGTAATGGTTAATACCCAATTTGGACCGACTGTTCTTTGGGATTAATGTCCATTGTTTTGCAGTTCTATGTATTTACCAAAAAAATAAGAAATTTTTGCAAACACGCCTATTAATACCACTCAGAAAAAGATAAAATAATTCAGAGCCTTCAAACGAGCCAAATAGTAATTTGCATTAAAAATGTGCATAGAAACAAATAAATTAAAATAATAAAACTGGTGCGGGCCGCCATCGAAAAATATTCCAGTAAAGTAAGTAATAAATAAATAAATACAATGAGGTGGACGACTGTCTCCTATAATGAGATTTGAGGAACTGGCAGGAAATTCAGATAGGAAGACATTATATAGTAAGCCTATTTGTATTCGATATTAAAGGATTTTGAACTTATCGATTGTTGTGAATACTTTTTAAGGTGACCGAAGTCGGATATTATATTATTCCAAGTGCTAATGAACATGTTATTCGAATGATGTCATTGATTTTTTCTTAGTTTTAAATGGATATATTTTATAATTTATTATAAATTATTAAAACCTGAAAATGTAAGCAATACAATTTTAAACCATACAAATATAGAGATGAAAAACAAGGTCAAGGAGTCAATAAATATAATCACAAAAAAGGGCAGAAAAGTTATATTAGCAACGGAAAGGGTATAAACATAGGCACATTAATTAATATTCCCAATGGACTCAGTTTCTTTTTCGGCATAGCTCTCCTGGCGGTGGTCTCTTTTGCGGTTTACCTCATCCAGGACGCCTTCGACAAGTGGAACACCACGCCGGTGATTGTGGGCATCGATCCGGAGCTAACATCCATTACCAACGAGCCCTTTCCGGCGGTGACCATCTGCAATTTGAATCAGGCCCTGGCCGATAAGGTCGCCGAATTGGCCAAAGATTCCGCCGAGTTCGCAATGCTGCAGTTGCTCTGCCGGAGGCGGTTGAACATCCAAACTATCGGAGCGAACTCCTCCAATTGGGAGGAGTTCATCTTAAATGTGAGTAATCGCTTTTTTTGTACCCTCGCAAAGGGTATTAATATATATAAGTAGACATCTCCGACCCTATAAAGTATATACTCGTATGTACAAATATACTTGATCAACATATATTAATATTACATATATGCATATATTGTTTCAAATATATATGCAAATAAATATTTTTAGAAATCGTTTATTTACAATCAAAAACAGTGTTTGAAAAATGGATAGAAATAATATATCCACGGCATTAATTTGAATAAATAACAATAAATTTATCTATTGGGGGGAAAAGTAAAATTTAAAAGAGGTTTTATTATAATTAAATTTACCAGATTTGGAATTGGATTGGAAGAAAACCAAATAGAAACGATAAATATAAAATATACAAGAGGATAATAATTGAGCAGAAATGCAATGTTTAACATTGTACCTTGTGTCTGTATCTAAGATAAGAAGGGTGCAAATGGTAAAGGAAACACATTATTTGTAATTTATCATAATTCATTTAAAATAATTATAAAACCCTGATTTTCAAATTTATATTCTATGAGACTACAATTTTTATATATCTATAGATGATAGATATCTATATTAGAGTACGATACAGTAGATAGATATGTACGAAGATAATTTAAACTAAGATCTACAATTGTACCTAAAAGAGAGCCAGTAAAAGTACAAAGAGAAAATCTGAAATTTAAATTCTTAAATTGAACAATATTATTAATTAATACCCTTAATTTATTGATCGAACAGATATCTCAGCCCTGCCAATCGATGGTGATTGGATGTCGATTTGGGGCCGACGACTACGAATGTGCCCGGCTATTCAATCCGATAGTCACCGATGAGGGTCTCTGCTGTGTGTTCAACCTACTCCAGCCGCGGTTCATGTACAGAAAAAGGTTCGAATTCGTACTATATTTAAACACAATTAATAGTTGCACTTAAAATTCGCACCGATTCCTAAGCTTTTAAGAAACGAGGCCCGAACCAAAGCTACTGCATCCTGGCAGGTTCCCAGAATTGCTGAATCTCTAGCAAGAGGACTTTTTATCCCTTTTATGCTTTGAGCTTTGAGTCAAGGTTGAAATATTTGGTATCTGTCCTGCTGAGATTCAATAAAAATCTTTTATCGGGTCAGGAAAGTATCTTAGCTAAGCTTTTCGTACATAACTTCAAAGCCCCCCCGAAAGCTATTTGTAATATTCCGTCTAAATTCGGGAAACAAGTTTCCGAACCCGATTTCTGACCCCATACAAAGGATTTTAATTAAATAATAATATATAAATAATAATTATATTTCCGAAATTTGTTTAATAATAATTACTTAAACAATTGCCAAATGATTTTATTTCAAAGAAACCACAACTGAAATAAGATAGTTTTATTCTCCTTGTTCGCCAAAAAAAATAGTGTAAAATACATATAAAAGCAACCAATATAAATTAATATTTATAATAGAAAATTAATTTGAAATAATAATCACTTCAATTATTTCTTTCCGCATTTATGATTTAATTTACCAGGGTAAAGAAAACACACTTCATTCCATAATTTCGCTATAAAGTAGTATATTCACATATTCACATACAAAATATGCCTGTTTTTTTTCCATAATAAAAAAAAAAACACCTAAATTGAATTCCCCATCATTCATGGAACATTTTTAAATATTTCTCTCAGTGTTCCCCTCTCGCACCGCAACGTGACCCTGCCCCTGGGCTACCACTCGGTGAATTGGCACGCGGAGCTGGGCTACAAGAGACGTGGATCCCAGCAGGATGCAGATGCGGCAGGGATGCCCCTCTATCCCCGCCGCGGCCAGGGAACCGGCGAGTCGCTGGGCCTGTCGCTAACCCTCGACGTCCAGGCGGACGCCTACACTGCTCCTCGTCCAGCAGCATCGGCTTCAAGATCGCCCTGCACAGCCCCAACGAGTCACCGAATGTGCGGGAGACCGGAGTCCTGCTGGCGCCCGGCATGGAGACGAAGCTGCGGATAGACCCGGCGAAAATCCTGACGGAGAAGCACCTGCGCTGGGTGGACCGCAAGTACAGACGCTGCCTGTTCCGCAACGAGCTCAAGCTGCTCTGGTTCGCCCACTACACCCAGCGGAACTGCGTGGCCGAGTGCCTGTCCCGGCTGCTCGTCCGCCACTGCGGATGCGTGGCCTTCTACATGCCGCGGCTCAGGTGGAACGACAGCATTTGCTCGGTGGGGAAGCGGGACTGCGTGGAGCTGGTGCGTCTGCGGACCATCGAGGCCGTCGAGTCCTGCCTGGAGGAGTGCCTGCCCTCGTGCTTCGACCTCTCCTTCAGCACCACGGCCTACTCCACGAAGATCTCCCACGACGGCTTCGAGCAGGCGCATCCCACTGGCCGTCGGAACTTCTCCGACTCCTATGTGGAGCGCAGTGTGGCGGTGGTGAATATGTACTTCAAGGATCCCACATTCAGGGCCAACAAGCAAACCGAGTTCATCGGACTCTCCGATTTCCTATGTGAGTGCAATCAGCTATAGAATCATATTTCGGCTTAACTTAATTTAATTTGCTGCTTAGGGAATCTTTTTTTTCTGTATACAGAAATTAGTTTCAATTTGTAAATATTTTTCTTTTCAAATTTGGAAACTCGGTAAAAAAGATTCTGGAAAATGTAGTAATATTTATATATTAAACATCGAATCTCTTGCAGCGGCAGTTGGCGGCCTGATGGGCTTGTTCTTGGGCTTCAGCTTCCTCTCCATAGCCGAGTGCTTCTACTTCGCCCTCATTCGACCGTGTCGCACTTGCTCGGAACTCAGGCAGCTGCAGCAGAAGGAGCCGCAGGTGATGATCCCCCCAAAGATTGGATTGCCAGGAAATATCAAATACGTTTCGCCAGCGAATTGGTTTCAGGCCGAGATGGCCTATCAGCAGCCCCAGAGGCTTCACTTTAATCCGGCTTAAACATAGCACTAACCAACTGCCCAGCTAATCTAGATGAGCTCCCAGTACTTGGTGAGGAAATCGTTCTTGGGTAGCGCCAAACTTGTGAGTTCCTCGTAGCTCAGCGCGAATTGCTTCGCCTTCGTCTGGAATTCATCGTCAAATATCTGAAAAGGGAAATTAAGGAATCAATAAAAATAAAAATAACAGATGCTCCCCCCCGAAACCCGTTTTGTTATTCAAAGGTATCCCGCAAGGTCCGCTTACATTGGACTCCTTCCTTTCCAGCAGTGGTCCCAGATCGAACTCCATGATGGGCAGCGAAGAATTAATGAATCGAGCAGCATTGGCCACTTCGGGCACGGCGTGCTTCTGCAGCAGAGCGATTTCCCACAGCGAACTGTTGATGGCCTCCGACTTGACCGGGTCCGATGCGGTTCCATCGTAGGGATCGCTGATCTCATCCGCCTTGTGACTGCCGCGTATGAGCTTCTGCAAGCCAGTGTGCCGCAGGAGCAAATTGCAAACGAAGCGAATCATAATCACGGCATCCTCGGTGGGCGATCGGAGGGCCAAGCGAGCCAAACGCTTCACGAAGGCCGCCACCAGATTCTCCGGCAAGTGCGTGGAGGTGAGGAAGATGTCGGCCAGGTAAAAGAGGCGCGCCTTGTACTTGTTAAAGAACATTCGCGGGTAGAACATGTTGTACAGCTTCTCGTACACATCCGGGTAGGTGATGTTCTGCTTCTGCATCAGAGTGAAGATTCCCTGGAGCGCCAACAAGGCAATGGGACCATCTGCGAGATTGTCAGATGAATTAGTATGCTTATTTTTGTGAATATATATATTGAAATATATATAGCGGCTGGAGAATACCAACCGAACTGATGCAGTGAGTCCATGAGGAAGTCGGTCAGTTGAATGGGATCCTCCAGGTGGTTGATCACTCGCTCCAGCAGAACCACTAGGATTTGGCGATGCAGCTTCTCGTCAACTCCACTGCTGGCGAGGATGGTGGCCTGCCAGAGTATGTTCAGTTTCTTTCGGTTCTGCTCGTAGCTGAAGCTCCTCGACTTCTCCTCCGGCTGCACATGGTACTCGGCCGCATTGAGGACGGTCTTGCCCAGGTCCAGGAGGTTGAACAGTGCCAGGAAGTTGCTGGCCTTGACGGGATCATCCTTGAGGTCTCCCGCTGGCAGCAGGTGCCCCAGTTGCTTCAGTGTGATTTCCAAGACATCAAGATTCTTGCAGTATTTCCCGTAGCTCACGAAGGCAAACGCTGGGCTCTCCTCCGCATTGACGAGGGTCTCCAGAATCTCGCGGATCCGGTGGACGGGCCAGTTCTTGTTCGGGGCAACGGGGTTCTTGGCCTCCGCCTTGACCAGTTCCATGCAGGTCTTCAAAGCCACACCGCTCTCAGCCTCGTTGAGAAGGTTCTCCCGGAGCAGCAGCCACGTTTCCTCGTACAAGGCACGGATTTTGATGGACTGCGGATCGGTGTTGTCCAGAAGGGACTTCCTCTTCAGCAGGTTCTTGAAGATCACCTCCACCACGTTGATTGCATCCGCCAGCTGCACATTGTCCGGGGTATCCCTCTGTGACATAATAATAATAACAATTGCACTTTACTATATTATTATAATTAGTATTAATAATTTCAACGACTTACCAAAAGTTGGACGAATCCCTTGAGAGCCTTGAGGTCTACTTTTCCAGAGTTCAGCAGGGAGTTGGCCTTGGACTGGAGTTGCTTCTTGGCCAGGGGCTCCTCGAAGTCCTCGTCCCTAGTCGCAGCTGCTCGTTTCATCCTTGTTTCGTTTATTTTTGCTAAACTAAATTAAAAAACGCTCCGAAGCAAAACAAAAACCAAATGAAAACATGCGGCGTGCTCGTCAGGTGCTGCCACATCAACTCAAAAATGTGGTGTGGCGTTGCCAGCTGGACGGGAAATGGTGGTGGGAATTAGTATTTCTAAGTCTCCAATTATTTGGTATTAAAATTTGAAATTATTTAAAAGTTCTCAAGAATTTTGTTTGAATTCATTTGTTATTTTATAGCTTTAATTTGCAGTATATGGAAAAAACATACAACTAAATACCGATTATTTGGGTATAAGCAATATATAAATATATATATATAAA
>JAJJHY010010805.1:1297705-1361622 GCA_021224005.1 Drosophila setifemur
TTAATAGACACTACTTTGAAGATATGAAAGGTTTTTTTGTTTGCATTTTATTATTAACTAAAGGATTTTTATACATTTTTAAATTGATAAGAGATAAAGATTATTATGTATATATACACCAATTAAATAACAATAAATTAAAGATGTAATATATTAAGTGCTTATTAAAATTCATATTCTTAGTCCCACATATATTGTAGGAGGGGGGTAAAAATTAAATACAAAAAATGAGAGAAACTGTGATTTGCAACTAATACTCTTACAGGTAAAATAAGGACTTAATTAAAATATTTGCATGTATTGAAAATTCAAATTTCTGATTTCCTATCTCTTTTAAATTTTGAGTTCTCCATAATGTGAGTATTTTAGAACTCTCTGTTTAGGGTCATACTGCCTCACATAGACTTATCGACCTATCGATATTTTGTGGCGCCAGAAATTCAAAATATCCCAAACATGCCAAAAAAAAATAAAAAATGTAAATTCATTATTTTTGCGATTCGGGAGTAACATGGTAGAACCATATATATAAAATGAATGCAACTTAACTAAAAATAAAAAATAGTTGACTCCTGATTCATTTTCATTCATAAAGCAAAAGTCACTCAAGTTGAGTTTTCACTCGTTTTGAGTTCGGCTTACGTTTCATTCTCAACTCAGCTTTCGGTTTCGTCCTGCTGTCGCCTGTCGGCTTCGCTCGCTTTGTTTACAAATATTCCGGCTCGTCCTTTGGCTCTTTTGGGACTCTGCATGCTCGCCTGTTGATTCCTTTTTTTTATAGGTCAAAAACCAGCAACCAGCAGCTGCTTTTCACTTTCCATTCGGCCTCCCAATAATCACAATTTCGGTGGAAAAAGTGTTTTTGTTTTTAATGTAAATATGTATGTATGTACGTATATTAATAATACTTACTTTCCTTAATAGAATACTGTTTTTATGTTCACCGTAAAACCGTGAATGCAAATGCAAAATATTTGGTTCAAACTTTTTTTTTTACACATTTTAGCCTTACATTAATTGCAATTTTAAATTATTGAAAATCTTAAAAACTAAGTGAATCTTCCCATAATTTGTATTTATTTGATGTCCAACTTGTTCTTTTCAGGATTCAGGGACCTCGGCCGACTCGAATGCTTTGAGTGCTTTCCACGGGGCGAAAAGGCAAAGGACTCGACTTGAGTGAGTCCCACGCGGGAGCGCCGAGGTGTATTTTTCGGATCCATCGGATCCTTTTGGCTTTCGGCATCCTGTGTTTTTGTTTTCCTGGGTTTTTTTACGTTTTCGCATCTGCCAACTTGGCGACGTTTCGCCAGCAAAGGCGCGTAGTTCGCTTGCGAATGTCCTGGCCGACGGTTGTGGGGCGGACTCCAAAAAAAGGACTTCTCAACTGAAAAATAAAACTTAAATAAAATCAATTCGAAATTGAAATTTTTTTAGCGTGTGAACAACATTTTTTTTTTCTAATTTTTTAAAGTGTGCCATGAAACTTCGAAAAAAGTAACGATTGAGAAATCCGACACTCGAAACAAAAATGCAAAATAAAATGTTGAATTGAAATTGTGAAATCTGAACAGAAGTGAACGGGAAAAGTTATTGTTGTGTGAAAGTAATTGTTGTGTGCGGTTTTTGGCTTTCGGTTTCCCAAAATATCAAAATCAAATTCATTTGTTTTCCTTTTAATTTACTGACCAACGCTGACCAACGTCTCGAAGGAAAATCAAGTATCAAGGTGAGTGTCAGCAGCTGCCGGCGGAAATTGAATCAAGAAACCGGTAATTGAATTAAGCCAAGTCCGAAGAAGGCCATAAAAATTGGGATTACCGCCTTTTAATTGGGCCAGAAATCATGTTTTTTGCCCATCTAATTAACTCGCACATCCGGACTCCAAAATCCGGAGCGGGCTTAAATTCAGCGGGCAGGCGGCTTTTGGTTGGCCATTTGTGATGGATGTGGCTTAAAGGATTTGCAGTTGACCTCCGCAGGAAGGGAGAAATTTATAAAAAATCTAAAAAGGTGACGGTGACAGGTGTGCTAGGGGGAGCTCCAGCTGGAGTTGGATATTGCCTGGTGGGAATCCTCCAATCACTCGGAACAGTTGTTGCATCAACAATTATTGTCAATCAAAGTTAAAACGAAAGTGTTCTAACAATTGTGAATAATTGTGAATAATTATAAAACAAAATCAGTATAGTTAATGCGTTCTCCATTGAATATAAAGAAAAAGCTAGTAAAACGTTGAAATAACACAAATTTGGGAACAATTTTACAAATTATTATTATTACATACAACAAAAATGAAGGGCTTAAAAATTAAGTTTGTTTCTTGTTTGTTTTCAGGAAGATGAATTTAATTATATTCATAATTTCGGAGAGTAATACATATTGAATTTAGAGATTTGTTTAATTTTTATAAGTTCCAACTGCCTAAAAATAAATCTTAGATTTTTAATGTATTTAAGAATGGATGCCTAAAAAGTGTACAATATATATGCGAGATATGAGAAACTAATTTGTCAAGTGCCTTTATTATTTGCGTACTAGAATCGATGGCACTATGAATTGTAGTTAATACTTAATAACAAGTTATTTCCGCGTTAATACACGAGTGCCACCTGACTTGCTGCGTGACTTTGTGAATAACCGATCAGATTGGTAACACGAACGGCTAAAAGCGTTTTGATGACACTATGTACTATAAAATGTCCCCCGGGCAGCGATCCCACTATATCCCACTAATCCGAGTGCAAATCCAATCCAAAATCCAGGTAGTATCTCACCTGGACACGAGATGCCACATGCCGCATGGCACATGCCGCATGTGACATGCATTTAATTTCAATTTGCAGCTAGCCGCCCAATTTACACATTTAATGTGTGTGTAATTTGCAGCTAAACTTAATTGGCCTAATTAGGTGCAACATTCAACAAAGGGATGGATTTATCTGTTTAAATTCGTTTCGAAGCGCAGAAGGAATTTTGGAAAAGTTTTCTATAATATTTTGACAAGAATTTAATGCTGCAGGCAAGGACAAGGCATACAATGCCTCCGCTACCCCCTTTCCCCCCTTTGGTGGACCCCTCAAACATTGTCCGAGACCAAGATGCGGCATTAAAAATGAAAAAGCGACTCAACTCAAAATTCTCTGTCTCTCGCAGCAGTAAAAATACCAAAACGCATAGTCATTGGGGGGCGGGCGGGCAAGGTGAGGGGGNGTAATGGGGGCGTGGCTGGGTTATATGTAACTGAAACCTTTCCTCCGAGTTCTCGCCCCCCTCCCCTCCTTCCTGGACCGATTTCCTTTGTCCAGGGCTCCGGGATGGGCCTCATCTCATCTCAACTCATCTCGAGCTCAACTGAGGCATGCAAAATGAACCATAAAGTGCAGTCAGTCAAGATGTTTTTGGAGTTCCTTTCAGAGTCCCCTTCCGGCCACGCTTCTTCCGGCCACGCCCCCTTTCGGCCCCTCCTCCTTTCGAACTGATAAGCTCTTGACTCGGTTACTCCGGAGTAGTTGGCCAAGGGTGGAACTTGGCCAAGTCAAAATTCATATTTCGCCCTTCCCCAAAGGACACTCGGAATTCCGTCCTTTTGGCCGTGGAACATTTTCAGGGAGTTCAAGGTGCACTTGTGCAAGTGAAATTCGAGCCTCTGCTAATCACAACACAACTCCAACTCCGAAATGCTTCCAAAAATCATTCCTCGAGCTGTGGAAAATAGTCTGAACCTCTCTCCGATTTCTAGAGAGAAAAACAAATCAAAAATACAAATTTCGAAAACAATAATTTTAATTTAGGGGTTCTTAAAAAATCTTAAATACCCCTTATACTCGTGTGTGGAACTACATAACATATCATAAATATTTCATTGAAACTATAATTAATCAATACTATAATTTATATTTTAAAAGTATAGCCCGAATCCCACCTCACCGAACTATTTGCTTAATGTCCTAAAGTAACGATGTGTAATTTCGGCAATTGCTTTCGTCACGCTCTTTTTGGACCCTGCTCGGTTACAAAAATGTACATATGTACATTGTACATATATGTATGACAGTACATTATAGTACATTATATATACATACTAAAGTGCACTAAGCATTAGGCTTTAGTGCTCTAGAAAATAGAAAACGGCTTTAATGTCTATGAAAACTGTATTTCTCAAGAATGAGCAACATAGCAACCGACAGACGGCTATATCGACTGGGCTGGTGATGTTGATCAAGAATACATATACTTTATAGGGTCGGTAATGTCTCCCTCACTGCGTTACAAACTTCTGGTCAGAATTATAATACCCTCTGCAAGGGTATAAAAATGAACATGAATTAAGAAAATAGTTTCCAATGTAAAAAAATACGAATTAAAAAAAAATTCTAAATGATTGGCATCGAAATTTATATAGAACGGATTCAAATTAAATAAAGGGTTGGCTCTCCTGTTCCTGAGTAGATGTGGCCACCACCTGGGTGCCGAAATCATCGTAGTCCGACTCAAGGTTTTGCGTATTCCGGGAATTTTGGGACATGGCCTCCAGCAAAATGCTTTCAGTGTTGACTTCCATTCCAACCGCCACCCAATCCAAGCTGGGCGTTCCCTGCACCTCATTGTTGGTTCGTTCCAAATCGTCTTCGTCGCCAATGCCCCAGAGATCCGTTTCACCTTCCTGACTGTCTGCGTTCGGCTCAGCTTCTTGAGCAGACCGAGGCAGAAAGGGCTCAGAGCTCGGAAAGGGTTCATCCTGCTCGCTGTACTGCAGGTTTGGCATCTGTGTTTCCGGAGCCTGCTCTTGCGATTCTACACGCACAGAAGGCAATTCCAATGGAGCAGGCGGCGACTCGGGCCGCTGGGACTCCGGTTGGGATTCCACTTGCATGGATGGCAATTCCAATAAATCTGGTGGCGATTCCGGCCGTTGAGATTCCGCTTGCAATTCAGGCTGTTGAGACTCGTCTTCCGACTCTGGACGCTCGGGTGAGCTGTCCAGTTGATCAGCAGCGGGAGATGCTGCCTTTTCCCGTTGAAGTCGCCAGCGGTCCAGCCGGGCATTGTTGTCCTGTTTCGCATTGCAGCGAGCTATGTGGCTGTACTCTTGGACCTCTTCGTCCGAGTACGGTTCGACCATCTTCCTGCGCACGGCTTTCAGGAGCATGGAGTTGATGTAGCGCTCGGAGCGGTTCTCCAGGCGACCTTTCTTGTCGAACCGCACCTTGGCATCCCACACGGCGTTTAGGGCGTACATCTTCACCCGAACTTTGGTGCGCAAGCACAGTTCCCGCACATCCTCCGCGCTATAGGGACGCAGCAAAATTTCGGGTGTTATCTTCTGCAACCGCAAATGAATTGGGTTAAATATTCCATCAAGATCAAGTTTTACTCACCGTTTTCTCGTAAATCTCAAGCATCAAGTCTCGGTTGCTATCATCGGCAGCTCTCATTACCAGTTGCTCCTCCCTCGCCTGGAAACGGATCAGACACCCCGACATCACAGTGCGGGACATCGTCATTCAACTTGAACCTCAAACCCCTGCAGAACAATATACGATTAAAACAATGCAGACGGAGAAATACACAATTCAAAAATGCATCCGGTGACCAAACAACATATGTTTGATGTTTTCGCGGTAAAATAATGATTGCAAGGGAACTGCCAACCTAGCCAAGAATGAAACTGCCAACCTAGGCTGAAATATTAAGGCTGGAAATTATTTGTTTTGTTGTTACGGAATTTGAAGGACATAATGTAAGTTAATGTTTACTATTTCACAGATAGCCTTCAATAACAACAACTTCATATGTAAGTTTGTTTATTTTACAAAAGTCCCAAACTTTTGAAGAAATAATTTTTCTTGAAATTTGATTTTTAATAATACTATATATATACCTAGATTTCAAATTATATTTTTGCTGTAAGCATGGTAAAGACAAACGAATAATATCTAATAATAAATATATATCGATCTCGTATTATTCTAGCTATTTTTTGGCAATAAAACCCCGGATGGCTAGCGAGTGGGCAGTTCCGTGATCCTCTGGAAACGGTACCTTCTTCAGCAATCAGCTTCTTTCTTAGTTGGCCGCTAGATGGCGCTTAGGAATGTAAAAAATTTTTGTCCTTTCGTAAAATTTTAAATTCACATTAATAAAAGTTCCTTATCTTACCTGGGAGATTATTTAAGTAATTTTTAGGGAACTTTATTTTTCATCAATTGATCAAATTAAAATTGTTCTTAGACAAACATTTAGATTTGATGAAATATTTGTCTAAAAATAGCAAATATCTTTTCTTTTGGATAAACTTTTGTTTTCCCGGCGTCTGAACTAAGTTTAAGCAAACTTCAAAGGATATATTGGTTTAACTACTTTAATTTAATAAATTTCGATAGGAATTTCGTAGCGTGCCTTGTGTTGCAATCGCGCAATCAAAATCCACTTGCCAGCACAAACTGCTAAGCCGATAATGGGAATTACACTGAGCTGAGGCGTCCTCAAGGACCCGTGAAGAATACAACAAAACCTGGGTGGAGATACACTATTGCCGATTAAAGGCCTATTCGCGGAACAGGACCAGTCTGCATCTGACTTGACAGTTTCTGAGCCCGCCTACAACATATTGGTTCACGCCAAGATAATGAAAAGGGCCAATGGCTATAAGCCATTTCTGTACGACTTCACTTTCGATGCCTGCGAATTTATGCGGAAACGAAATCATCCGGTGACCAAGATAGTTTGGAATGTGATAAGGAATGTGTCCACCATAAACCACACCTGTCCATTTGTTGTAAGTTGGTGACATATAGCTTCCAAAATCGTTAACATATACTCGTATGTTATATATTACATATTAATCGGCAGGGCTTGCAAATGGTGAGCGACCTATATCGCATTGATCTGCCTATCATGTTACCAAGCGGTCAGTATGCCATACTTGTTAACTGGTTCTTTGACCGAAAGCTGCAGTTTGCGACTAATGCTTATTTTACGTTTAAGGATGATTTTGTAAATGCAGCACTAAAATAAACAGGCAACAAACAAGTAAATGTTGCAGTGTAACTCGATATTATTAAATTTGAACAATTTTTGGCTTTATGGTATAAATTTATTTAATTTTAAATCCCCAAATTGCATCCTTCTTTGAATCATATTTATTTCCACTATTTAACCTATTTACCAAAGTTGTAAATGTTAAATATTAATACAAATATATGTCATATAGTTCTCCGATCATGTTGAACTTTAGTCTAGAATAATATAAAACGTCGGTGTCCATGATTTGACAAAATTATAGTCCATTTTGTAAGGAAAGGTGTCATTGGATTTTCATTATTAACTCTGTACAATCATTTTTTCGATCAGATAAGTGAAAAGACAATTTTAATGACTATATTCTATGAAATTTATTTTTAATGGCAAGATAATTATTGAATAATCATTTGATTTTTAAGTCCATGACTCAATTAGAAGTCTGTTCAACCTTTGCTTTCGTAGTGTTTAGTTTGGTATATCCTAGTATACAGTTCATATTTCTATGGTAATGAAGGTCCAATATTGATTTTTGCAACTATAGAAATTTAGAACAGTTTTTTTTAAATTTTTATTTTTTTTCAAGGATAAAGAAGAAGGAGAATCAAAAAAAAATTGTGTTTCTGTGTCCATTGCTGATGGTTAAAGATATCTCTCAAATAAACTTCAAATGCCAATAACTGGTCTTGATTTTTGAATTCAGCTTTTCTTTCTTTTAGATAGTAAAGTTTTTAAGTGTGGTTAGTTAAATTTACTTTTAACATAAATGCGAATCGGGTGTTTTTTTTATATCAGGTGCTGAAAACGCCTCACCTTCCATTCAATACAAAAAACAAGAGAGGAAGGCTAGCTTCGGTACCCGAAGCTTAGAATACCCTTGCAGACCAGTTGCCTTTAAACTGTTCGATCGATTGTATGGCAGCTATAGGATATAGTGATCCGATCTTTGGTTTTTAAATTTCCAAAAAGGCTTCAATGTCTATGAAAACTGTTTTTCTCAAAAATGAATTGATTGTCTTGACAAACACCAGAGTTATGCTCAATGACCCATTTTCACCCATCGTTCCTATGGCAGCTATAAAATATGGTGGTCCGATTTTGATAAAACTTTCAGGATATGTTAAAATTGCTATTCAATAGAGTTTACCAAAAAAATAAATAAAATATCTTAAAAAATTTTCCAATCGTTCCTATGGCAGCTATGTGATGTAGTGTTCCGATTCCGGCCGTTCCGACTTATATACTACCTGCAACAGATTAAAGGGTTGGTGCAAAGTATCAGCCCGATAGCTTTAAAACTGAAGGACTAGTTTACATAGCAACCGACAGACGGACAGACAGACGGACATGGCTAGATCGACTCGGCTGGTGATGCTGATCAAGAATATATATACTTTATAGGGTCGGAAATGTCTTCTTCACTGCGTTACAAACTTCTGGTCAAAATTATAATACCCTCTGCAAGGCTATAAAAATGTTTTAAATTGTTTGATAATTACAAAATAAATATAATTTGGAATTAATACGTATTTTAATTTTGAATAAATATATATTTTAAATATATACTATGTAACCCCATATCTTGTTAATTAAGAATAATTGACCCATGAAAAATGTGGCTTATCGTTAAATAATTTTTTAAATACCCCGCCAAAAATGGTATATACTCGAGGGGAATATCTATCTAGATATTATCTAAAATGTGGGGTTAATTTAAAGTCGAAATACCCTCCTAGTACTTGTGGCTTTCACTCTCTTGTTTCCCCTGGTGCCAAGAGTCCGAATAATCAGTTGGGCCATAAACATTTACCTCGTTCCATTTGCGTTTAAAAGTCGACTAAATAAAATGCTGCTCTGCAATAGCAGCCAGTAATAATAATGCTGGCCATAAAGCTTAGGAAATACACCTCCGCCAAAAGCAAATGTTATTCAGCTCTCGGTCTCGGTCTCTCGGTCTCTTCCACGTTTTCCATGTTTTCTTTTTCCGTTGCCCCCGTTTTCCTCAGCCCCAGATAAGCTGGCCCACACGCCCAGTTTTTCTCCATCTAACCACTCATAAGCTTACTTGGCACACATACGCACTCCGGAGGGGGGGAGGAACAATTAACTAGATAAACACGTTTTCAAATTTCTCCCAAACTGGGGGAATGGAAAATGTATGGAAAGCACTGGATTTTCCATTCCTCCAATGCAAAATATGCAGCAGCCTCCGACATTTCCTTTCTTTTCTTTTTTTGTTGTTCTGGTGTGTAAATTAAATTTTTTTTTTATTTTAAGGTCGAAGGCAGTCTCACCACTTTATTAGTTTGTTTTGCACTAAAAGTAAAACACATAAATTACGCGATAACGAAGATAAGAAAATTTCAGAAATTAGATTGTGAATATTAAAATTGGAAAAGTGGAACTGAGGAGCAGAAACGTATTTATTTATCGAAGCTGCTGCTGTTGATGCTCTGCGAGCTGTTGTTGCCCGTCGAGCTGTTGTTGAGGTAGCGATTCCGCTTGGCCTTCGCCATTTTGCAGCAGTTTACGGAGGCGGCAAAGCGTAGCGACTTGACGGACTCCTGGAAGCAATCTTGGAACGGCGACACATTGATGAACATGAGCGTTTTGGAGTTGCCGCCCAGCGAGGGCATCAGCAGATGCGTCAGCTTGGAGTTGCGGTATGGGATGTGGTCCTGCTTTTGCAGCAGAGCCAGGATCACGTTGGTCAGCTCGGAAAGCGAGCGGTTAATGTTTTTTGTTTCTGTCATTCGGGTGCTGGTCTTTGGCGACTCGGAGCCGGCCAAATCGACCAAGTTAATGGAGCCCACCGAGATCTCCTGCTTCTCGGCATGGCGTCCGATCAGGGCCAGCTTAATGACAGCATGAGAGCCCGACGAGCGCTCGTTGCCCGCGGTGGAGGCAGTTGCTCTGTTCATCTTGGCCATGTGCATCAGCTGGCGCAAGTGATTGGGATCGAGAACGGTCTCCTCCGTAATATTGGACACGTATATATCGTTCTTGTTATTCTTGGCCATGCGGATGTCCATGTCCTTCTGCTCGTTGCTAAGTAAGTCGTACAGCACCTCGTTGTAGATCTCCAGGATCTCATACTCATACTCCCATCCCAGGTTGCGTTACCCCCGGATCGAGTCGAACAGCAGGTCCACTGTGCGCGGAATGACGCCCACGCTCTCCGGAACACCATCCATCGTGTATTTAGGAATTTATTATATTTTTATAATTTTTTTCCCGTTGCTAAAATCAAATGTCAGCCCCTGGAAATAGTTGGGCGAAAGGAGGGATCCCGGTTAAATATGAAATGTCGCCAGAGAGGGGATAGTGGAAAGGGGGGGGGAGGGGGGGAAGGAATGTCTTCCTCACAATTAGTTAATTAAGTTAAGTTAAATTCGCTGGCACATTGGGAGTCATCTTGGCTGCTCATCAGGGTTATCAAGATGAAAGCGACTTTCGCTGACGTTTCCGAGAAGTTCCATTCGGAAAGCCCCAGCACCGAGTATCTGAGAGATACTTTTCGCGAAAACAAACGTGGGCCGAAAGTAACTTTGATGTGCTCATCCACACATCCTTGGCTGCTCTTTTTTTGTGTGTTGTGTGTGTGCTGTTTCGGTGGCTTTCGTCGATTGCTGTTACATGCTAATCGAGTTGCGCTCAGCCGCAGGTTGAGTGGTTCCCCCCCCCCCTTCCCCTACTGTAAAATCCGTAAATAATTGATTAATAAATTAGAAACAGTTTCGCCTTTAATAACTTGTGCCATTATGCAATTAAAGCCTAATGCCATCAACATTATATTACGTATACGCATATTCTGGCCTCGGTATGTTTACAATTCAAAATGGAAATGGAGATCGCTATTTAAATTACTCTCGTATTGTTTTTTTTATTAAAATGGGAATTTGGTCAAAATAAACATGTGACATTTGAATTCCAATGAATATTGTTATAAATTAATGTCATGGAATTTGAGTTATACATATTGAAATAGTTTTTTTTTTCCGGGATTTAAAATTCAACCAATTGTTGATTTGAGAAGGAATATATTTATTTCATTCAATGGGTTAATTTTTTTACTTTATTAAACCGTTTTCACTTGCCCCATTTTTTAATTTTAGCTAAAGTGTTATTTAATACTAATATCTGATAGATTATCATTTAAATGTATGTAATTTTCCTATTTTTCCATCTTCTAAAATCTCCTAAAAATTTGTATTGTTTTTGGCTCACATTTTCAATTGGCCATTGGCCAATCTCTGTGTTTATTGCATTCCAAAACAAAAACATTCAGAAATTTAGAAACTGTTGCCCACAGATAAATTCGGAATTAAAACTCGAATTCCCCTCAAATACATTTCGAATTCATTCGAATCTATCCGCACTCCAATTTCAATTAGCTGCAATCTCTTCTAATTCTGGCCCAATTCTCTGCCTGCCATTTACCTTTTACCATTAACCACTCGTGTCCACTTGGACATGGATTTCCATTTGCCATTGCTTTGAAGAATTTCACTGGCGCTGGGGAGCCGGAACCGAAACATATAGTTCACCAGGACCCAGGACCCAGACTCGGACCCAGGACACTGCTTTCCATGTTTGTTCACTGCGAAATTGCGCACATTAATTTCCGGAATTCTAAGAATTTTCTGCGGCCACTGTCAGTCCGGGGAGGAATCGCAGGGAGTGGGAATCGGAGTGGAATCGGGATGAGGGGTTCATGATGAGTAGTTAGCCACTTATATACTTAATGAACTCCGAAGCTCCAGTTCAGTTCAGTTGATTTCACTTCGAAAGGCCAAGGTCGAGGTTAATATCACTCCAAAAATATTTCGACCATAAATAATACGACATTTTTGCCTGGAAATAAAAGATGAAAATTAAATTCAACAACAATAACAAGAAGATTGTCATTATGATATGATTATGTGATTTAAGCTGAGTGATTTAATTACTAGTAATATACTCAAAAACAACTTATACTTATAGTTTTACCAACATTTAGTATAATTTTCTATCGAAACTACAGCTTACTCTTCTTTTTTTTATAATTTCTAGAGATTCCTGCGGCATTACCAAATAGTTTTGGCTACAAAGGTAAGTAATTAAAAGTTGGACATAATCTTCGCTTGCATAAATTTCCACATAATTTGAATGTATTCTGCTCTAATCCCTCGGTGGTGTTTTTTTTGTTTCTTTTTTTGTGGCTTCAAACTGGTTTTGTTAACTTTTCGAAATGAGAACTGGCTTAATCCTGGCTTAGATGGGGAATTACAATGACAAATAAAATGGAACAAGAAACATTTTCAATATATAAGTTTCTGTTGTTTATAAGCCTCGAATTCAACCCATAATGTTAGCTGCTTAATGTCAACATAATTAAAATTAATTTTAGTTTTGTTTTCTTAAGGCTTTCCTGTTAATTCTCTTTTAATTCAAAACCATTTCAATGGTTTTTTTGCCAACTGGAATAGTTTTAGTATTATTTTGAACTAATTTTAAATACCATATATAATTTAGTGTTTCTAACTTTGTTATTAAAAATGTGTGGCTAATGTAAATTTGAAATTCGACAGTTAACTTTGAATTTTCGCACACCTTTCGCGAGAGTGAAAAAAGGGGGAAAAGGGAACCCGAGCCCCTGGACCTCCCTTCTCACAAAAGATTAAGATCGGCTCCCAAGTTTGCTTATTTATATGTATGATCAATGTTCGCCGAATTCCTCATCGTTACCCCCCTCCCTCCTCCCCTTTACCTTTGCGGCTAAAAAGTTTTACATTATAATTTTCGTACTGTGTCTCAAACTCACCAAAGTCATAAAACTTTTACGCCCAAATGTGTGCAATACGCATGCCACAGTAGTCACTCTCAAATCTGTCCTTGTGCAGATGCAGGGGCGTGCCCAGAGGGGGAGGTTTCAGCGACCTACAAATGTCATACGACTGCTACCTTTGAAATTGTGTTGAATAATATTTTAGTTGTTTAGTTTTGAGTAAGAAAGCCCTCAGATTGCTATTTAAATGTAATAAATTTTGCAACAAAAACTGAGTTCAATCAAACAAATTTTCAATCCTTAACAATTACATTTTTTGTACTTAAATAATGTAAAACAGAATAATGATAAAATGTTCAATGCTAGAAAAGATGTTGAAAATAAGTAGTAAACAACTGTCAAAATTCTTAATATTAGAGATAGGTTAAATTTAAATTGTTTTTTTAAATTTCAAGAAAATCTTTTATTAAGCAAAATCCATTTAAGCTTTTCAATTTGCTATTTAAATTTCTGCTATTAAATTTATTGATATAAAATTATAAGGTTATTACCTTAATTTCGGTTGTATTCGGATACTTTTTTAAAAAGAAAATGTTAAATAATAATACCTAATCGGGAGACCCCTCTAATGAAAACATGCCTACGCCCCTGCGTGTGTGTGTGGGTGCACAACGGGTCACAAAGGGTTGCTGCTGGGTTCTTGAGCAACGATAGGGAAAATGGAGGGCGTGGCACGCAGGGGGGGAGGAGGGAAATGTGAACAAAAGAAATGTAAAAATATGCCAGCGGGTTGAGCTGAGCAGCTCTCTGCTCTTCCCTCTGCCCCTGCTCCTTCCCCCGTCCCAGTTGGTGGGGTCCCCGCATTAAATTATGAAGTTAACAATGCATGTGTCGTGTATCTTAAAGTGGGCTGTGCCAAGAGGGGGGTGGGGGGGGAGGGGGGCTGAGGCGACGTAATAGTGGGTGCGGCTAACAGCCAATGACTAGGTTATTGGCCAAATGCGTAAATTTCGCTGACATTCGTGTCCCGTAAACGTAATTTACTTCCTGAGAGATACCATATAAAACAATTTGGGTCTCTTAGGAAATTGTCTTTTTATACCCTTGCAGAGGGTATTATAATTTTGACCAGAAGTTTGCAACGCAGTGAAGGAGACATTTCCGACCCTATAAAGTATATATATTCTTGATCAGCATCACCAGCCGAGTCGATCTAGCCATGTCCGTCTGTCTGTCCGTCTGTCGGTTGCTATGTAAACTAGTCCCTCAGTTTTAAAGCTATCAGGCTGAAACTTGGCACCGACCCTTCAATCTGTTGCAGTTAGTATATAAGTCCGAACGGCCGGAATCGGAACACTACATCACATAGCTGCCATAGGAACGATTGGAAAAAAGTGCCAGAATTTCGCCATTTTTTAAGATAATTTATTTATTTCTTGGAAAACTCTATTTAATAGCAATTTTAACATATCCTGAAAGTTTCATTAAAATCGGACTACTATATCCTATAGCTGCCATAGGAACTATGGGAAAAAATGGGTCATTAAGCATAACTCTGGTGTTTTTCAAGACAATTAATTCATTCTTGATAAAAACAGTTTTCATAGACAGTAAAGCCTTTTTAGAAATTTAAAAATCGGATTACTATATCCTAAAGCTGCCATACAAACGATTGAACGGTTTAAAAGCAACTAGCCTGCAAGGGTATTCTAAGCTTCGGGTACCGAAGCTAGCCTTCCTTTCTTGTTTGTTGTGTTTTTGAAATGGGATTGTGTCTTGTGGAATTTCATCAGTGAGCTTCACTACATTTTGGCCACAACTATAACTCAATAAATATCGAAGAAGTATATAATTTATGGCATTTTATTTGTTTTAACAATGTTTTTTAAACTGATTAACTGATTAAACTTGTTTGACTTCATAAAAGCCAATAGCTAATGTAAGAAAGTGGTTTTCTTCTTCTTTCTGCACAATTTGCACTTGAACTACACTGAAAACCACTTTTCCCTGCTGCGTCTCGAGCTTCATTCCATTTTCTTCTTCTGATAAAAGCGATTTTCCGGTCGCAGTGACTAGCGTTTTTTTTGTTTTTCCTCTTACTGCGAGATTGCAATGATTTCGAAGAATTTCCAAGGCGGCTTAAGATTTCTTTCGCCATTCGCCCCGATTTGTAGAGATTTCCCGGAATCTTAACTAAATTGCTTATTTTGCCTGAGCTTTGGAGAGTTGAGCTAGCGGAGAGAGTGAGAGTGAACGGAGGATAACTTGAGAGAGCGTAGCGGGAGCTTAAGCATTGCTCACGCTCTCCGCTGCACTCTCTCCTGCAATCAGCGCTGCTCCAATGATCTCTCCAGTGTGTGTAGACTGTGCGCGCTCTCTCTCTCTCTCTCTCTCTCTCTCTTTCGAATGCTTATCTTATGCAACAACCCAAGTAGAGAAAAAAAAAGGTTGGAAGAATGCTAAAATTGGAGAAAATAAGTAAAGGAATTCAGGATCTCCCCCCTTAAAATAATATATATGTATGTTCCAACAGAAATATGAACTTTAAACTTTGGATCTTTTGAAACTTTGCTCGTAATAAAACATTTGTAAGTTGTTGTTGCTCCATTAATTATGTTGCCAACATGTTGCATGCCAAAAGAATTAAATTTATAATCAAGAAACATTTCGGGGATGAGTGACAAACTTGTTTTAGTTGCAAGCTTACGCGAAATTTTGGGCTGCGAATAGTTGGACTCCGTCCTGCCACCGGCAAACATAAATTCTGCTTAAATACTAAGTTGTTCCGGCCATAGAAAATATGAATTTAATTTTATTAATGAAATCATTAGTGGGGCAAAAGGTAGGCCAAGAACCCGGAAAAGTCCCCAAAAAGCGGGCTACGCTTCAGGTTAATGTAGCATGTGAATATGTCGTGCCCGTAACTTTCACCCGTAACTCTCCTCCGTACTTTCTCCCCCTGTTTCATTCATTTGGAAGGTTTTGCGTTTCGGCTCTTTTCTCTCTATTTTTTGTTGGCCATCTCATTCCGGGTCTTGTCATGCCAGGCGTCCATTTGGTTCGTTTCGGGGGCTCCACCTTCCGGCCCGCATATGTTGACCACTGCGGACGCAACTGTAAGCATGTACACTGAGCGAAAATAGGTTGGTGGTCAAAATAAAAGTGACTGAATTTGAATTATGCTAGAAATTTAATGCTTCTGCGAGCTAAAACAATCTGTGGAAGTCTTTTTGGTTTGCCCTTTTTTTTAACAATTTGAAAATATCGTGTTCTAGAAAAGTTTTTTTTAATTTTACGGTTTATTAAAGGTTTAAAATCACTAAAATATCTTGAAAATGCAAATTTAATTTTTTTATTTAACTTAAACTAGATTTATGGTTATATGAATGAAGTACTTAAATTGCACTTATTATTAAAATTTTTTATAAGGTTTCATGATAATATTAAATCAGCATCAATGCTGAGTCTTTAAAGCTAAGTCCGTCTGTCCGTCTGTCCATTTGTTTGTCCGTCCCCACGAAGTTCAAGTTTATTCGCAATATTTGCACGCCCCTTCCGTCCTTTCAATTTGCATAAATGTGAAATAATAATAGCTCGAACCTCCTCAACTCTTGTTGATGGAGAAAGAGTTTTAATGCAAAATCATTTGAGAATGAATAAATGAAGTTACGGGTATTTAAGAGGGTCGGTTTCTTTTTATTGTGTATTCTACAAATTATTATATTCACACTAAAAGTAGACGGTTGAATTTCTTCGCGTGTATCTCGACAACGGATGTGATCATTCACACAAATTAAATATTTGCTTGCGTTGTTGTAAGTGAAGCGTCATCGCAGGACATCAACGACATCGACGAGAAGGCCTTTTCCTCCAACCGACTTTTCCCACAGCCCTCCGCTCAAGGTGCGACCTTCTCCCCCCTCACCACCCACCACCCACCTCTCCCCCTTTTCCCTTTCCCCACCTCACCCATTATTTATTCTGTGTTGAATTAATTGAAACAAATTTTGTGTTTTACCTTTGGCACGGCAAATCCGAGCGAATGAAAAAAGATAACAGACAGCTGACAGCATTTCTTCTCTTACTTTCCCCCCTCCCCCCCCCCCCCCCTACTTTCTTCTCGGCCATTTCTCCGAATCCTTTGACGGACTCGCTGAAAGGACTTTCCCAGTTCAACTGGGGGACTTCTTCGCCTCGATGAGCGTTCAAAGTGGGAGTCAATGAATGGAGCTCGATATTGAAAGCCGATTTGAATCTCTGATGGAACCAGTGGCCATACAAAATGTCCAAAGGCCACTCTGGCGGAGAACCGAGCCATTCAATTAGTAGAGAAGCTAAAAAGCCAAATAAATGGAAAATGCATCAGACCACAGATTGGGTTTTGAGGCAACTTTAAACTAAACAAGAAAGGAAGGCTAGCTTCGGTACCCGAAGCTTAGAATACCCTTGCAGACCAGTTGCCTTAAAACTGTTTGATCGTTTGTATGGCAGCTATAGGATATAGTGATTCGATTTTTGGCTTAATGTTCAAAAACGGCTATACTGTCTATAAAAACTGTATTTCTCAAGAATAAATTAGTTGTCTTGAAAAACACCAGAGTTATGCTCAAAGACCCATTTTTTCCCATCATTCCTATGGCAGCCATAAGATTTAGTGGTCCGATTTTTATGAAACTTTCAGGATATGTTAAAATAATCATTTAATAGAGCTTCTTAAGAAATAAATTAATTAACTTTAAAAATGGCGAATTTATGACACTCTTTCCCAATCGTTCCTATGGCAGCTATGTGATGTAGTGTTCCGATTCCGGCCGTTCCGACTTATATACTACCTGCAACAGATTGAAGGGTTGGTGCAAAGTTTCAGTCCGATAGCTTTAAAACTGAGAGACTAGTTTACATAGCAACCGACAGACGGACAGACGGACATGGCTAGATCGACTCGGCTGGTGATGCTGATCAAGAATATATATACTTTATAGGGTCGGAAAAGTCTCCTTCACTGCGTTACAAACTTCTGGTCAAAATTATAATACCGTCTGCAAGGGTATAAAAACACTCGGAGAGTGAGGGGAAAATTCAAAAGATTCGAAATTAGAATTAAAGAAATTTATTTAAAAAACAAATATTTATCAAATCGGAAACTTGAAGTTCAATCCAATGTATGTGACAACATTTGCAATAACTATTGAGATACAAATTAAAACACATTTCAAAATTCGAAATACCATTTAACACCATTTAATTATAGATTTGTTTTTAGTTCTTTGTTTATTATTACCAGCAACTGCTCTCTAAATTTTCGGCTTTAGGCTAAAATAATGTATCTCGGCTTAGAACGCACTTCAATCCCTTTGTTGAACTCTACTCAATCACTCTCTAATGGAACTCTGCTCCTAAAACTGCTCCTTCAACTGCTCCTGTCTGCCCGGCAAATGAACTCAATTGAAGCGAATTCCATCACTTGTTATCCCGTCGCACACTCCAATTCATTCAATTCTCCTCCATTTAGCTGGCTGCTCTCCTTTATTCTGTTGCAGGACTCGCAGGACTCGCCGGGTTTGCTGGGGGTCGATTAAACTTTGATCTCTAAGCGCTTTCGAACTTTTATTTTATTGTGCGGCGCATTTTCCTTTGAATTGAGTCCGGAGTCCGGAGGCAAAACATTTAAACAGATTTTTCCGATGCCATCGGTTCCATCTGGCGCTGTCGTCGAGTGAACAGCAGGACATCAAGAACTCCAACTCGTCCACAGTGGGAGGTGAAGTGTTTCCATTTCCCTCCGTGTGATGGCCCTTTCTTTTGTGTGGAAGGAAAAGGCTTATGGAGAGCATATACTATGTAAATACATTCGGCTCGAACGGCAGATACTTTGATTCTCTGTTTGCTTGGCGGTGCTTGGTTACCTACACGGGGACCAGCAGGGATGTGTCTATCTGTATCTATCACTGGAGCACCCCCTAGGCACCACCCACGGAGGCCAACTCACGCGGAACGAAACAAATCAAATGTGGCAAAGGCTGCGATATTAAGACGCGTTGAGGCGCTAAACGTGCTGGCTAAATGTTTATGCCCCAATCTCTCTCCCAGATGAAGATACCGAAAAGCAGCAATAACGGTAAACGAGGCGTTGTCAACTTTATCTCCCAACCCCTGTCCCTATCACAATCTTGCCCCTGCCCCGCCCACAAACTTCCTTTCAAGGATATTTTTGCGGGATACTCGATACGAGGACACACTCTGGGAAAATATCTGAAGTTGAGCTCCTCTTAAAACTCCAATGCTGAAGAGAATTTTGTTTTTAACATACAATTAAGATTCTATATTCTATTATCTATTGCTTGGTTATACCCAACTTATTATAATTATTTTGTATTGAATTTATTTGTATTTACTTTTTAGATTCCCTACTATTCATTAACAAATATTTCTCTTTATAAGTACATATAATACTATCTTCCAATTCTTTTAATTTCGATCTTTTTTCCAAATGATTAAATAACCCAGAATATCTTGGCTTTGCGTTTCGTTTCGTTTAATATTCAAGTAAACTCATAACTTTTTTAACCTCTTTAAATTATATTGATATTCCTTAAGAAATGTTTTTTTTCATTCTCTTATTTTCCAACTATTTTTTTTTTTTTTTTAAGTCACCCAGAAGTCTTCTTATAAACCTTAATTTTATTTTATTTTATTTGAATCCAAATTAATTGCTCCATCTGTTTATCAAACAAAAGGGGGAAAACCACCATTTGAAATACACTGAACCGAATTTGTTTCATTTGAAATTAAACATGCTGGGGACATTTTTCTGTAAGTGTACATATATAACTTTCGCTAAGACAAATGCCCCCGCTAATGTATTCTACGTGTCAATGTGGGCCCCGACCTCCGACGGATAACTGTCTGCACTGCTCCCACCCGTTGGCAGCTAATGCGCGGGACAAGGACGGGGATAGACAACTGCCGCACTGTCGCCGTCGATTTGTGACAAATAGCATTCGTCATTGGCGTCGAAGAGTGGAAGGTGGGAAGTTGAAAGTGGGATGGAAGCCAACAAGTTGGTGACCCCGACGGTGGGAGAAGATTCACTGCTATCGATTAATCACCGCCTATCGATCCCCCACTGGCACTGAACGGGAGTGGACTGGACTGGTCTGTCCTGGTTTGGGGTGATACCTTTTGATGAAAAGACAAATGGCCGCCGTCTCGATTGGATCGTTCAGAGCCATAAATCCATCGAAGGACGACGGATTCGGCGAATTAGTTGGCCATGGAGAAGAGAAGTGTGTTCCCTAATAGCTGGATGTTCGTGCTATATGTACTATATATATGTCCATGGATCATACAAATTGGATTGAATATTCCCCTAATGACATGTGGTAAGAGATTACTATCGTTTCCGTTCAATCCATTAATTGTTTGTTAATGACATAGGAACATACATACATATCTATATGTTATATGATAGCTATTCGATTGATTCGGATTCTTTGTTGGCAGTTTTTTTGTACCTATAAGTTTTTTTTTTGGAAATTTGTTTACTTTGGTAATATGTACATAAAATATATATTTTTATTTATGTTCAAGAAAAAAAGAGGAACCCATCAAATTGAATCTAATTTAACTATTGATTATGTGACAAATATATGAAGAAAATGTATACCAAAAGTTGTCTTATCATGCATTTCGATGGCTTTACACATTTAACCAATACAAAAACATGTAAGAACGCTACAGTCGAGTTTCCCGACTGTTACAGACCCTGTACAAATTTGGTTGTAAATAAAATAAATCAAAACAAAAAAAAAATTTACACCGAGTCCGGTCTGGTATTCGAACCCAAGATCTTCGAGCTTTCAGTTGAACATCGTAACCATTCGACCACACAAAACTTTATAAATCGGTAGCTAATACAGTACAAATATATTGAAGGCGCACATTCATACATATGTATATGAAGATGTGGCTGCAGCTGCAGCTGCACTTCCGAGAAAAATAAGCAAATAAGTATTTATTGTGCGCTTTTTAATTAACCAATCTTGATGAAATTTTCAGGATCGGTAGAAATCTATGCTCCAATTGCATGCGCATTTAAAAAAAAAAACAGTTTAATATAAAACTATGGACTTAATAGTCTTTGTTTTTATACCCTTGCAGAGGGTATTATAATTTTGACCAGAAGTTTGTAACGCAGTGAAGGAGACATTTCCGACCCTATAAAGTATATACATTCTTGATCAGCATCACCAGCCAAGTCGATCTAGCCATGTCCGTCTGTCCGTCTGTCTGTCCGTCTGTCCGTCTGTCGGTTGCTATGTAAACTAGTCCCTCAGTTTTAAAGCTATCGGGCTGAAACTTTGCACCAACCCTTCAATCTGTTGCAGTTACTATATAAGTCGGAACGGCCGGAATCGGAACACTACATCACATAGCTGCCATAGGAACGATTGGGAAAAAATGCCAAAATTTCGCAATTTTTAAAGATATTTTATTTATTTCTTGGTAAACTCTATTTAATAGCAATTTTAACATATCTTGAAAGTTTCATCTAAATCGGACCACTATATCCTATAGCTGCCAAAGGAACGATAGGAGAAAATGGGTCATTGAGCATAACTCTTGTGTTTTTCAATACAATTAATTCATTCTTGAGAAATGCAGTTTTCATAGACATTAATGCCGTTTTAGAAAATTAAAAAGCAAAGATCGGATCACTATATCCTATAGCTGCCATACAATCGATCAAACAGTTTAAAGGCAACTGGTCTGCAAGGGTATTCTAAGCTTCGGGTACCGAAGCTAGCCTTCCTTTCTTGTTTTTTTATTGAAAATATATATATATATCCCCCAAATATAAGGATCAGTAAATCAGGAATCAGTAACATTTTAAATATTATGCAGGTAATTTATTTAATTATTATTATTTATATTTTTTTTCGTCGCGAATCCCGTTGCACGTGATGCAACCCACCTCCCGCCCAACCGACCGACTGGCGCAGCCACATAACGACGGCTCGATCGCGAAGATAGGACCGACCATGCAGGGAAAATAGTAGAAAGATTTCGAGGAAAACTACATAGAATTGTGGTGAGTAAGGTAGATAAGAATTTGGGACTTCATATGCGTGAGGTCGTTAATTGGTGCACTACGTTGCAATCTGAGCAAAGTACTCCAAAGGGCTCATGCAGGACATAATTCGAACTACTATGGTTTAAAGCTAGTTTCGTTTTTTTTTTTTGCGTTTCTTTGTAGCATGGAAACTAAGATTTTATTTAATTCATATTTAAAAGTAAAAAGTAATTCCTATATGCATACCTATAGCACATATATAGCGTATTTAGGGTTTCTAGATCTTAAGCGCATAATTTCGTACAACAAGATGTTTATCATGGGTCTTTTAACTAAGCTTGGTGTGAGTGGAGAATATGTTAGTTGAAATGTTCGTCGACGAGGGTAAAATCAAATTTTGTACTAAATCAATGAGCGGGTGGATGATGATTTAGGATAACTAAATTGCCTCGATCATAATGAATACGTATTGATGTACACAAATTCGAAACATAAAATATAGGTTGGCTGATAAGTCCCCGGTCTAACAAAGAAAAACTAATTTTTTTTTGACAAAATTCGTTTTTATTATTCAACATAGTTCCCTTCAAAAGTGATGCAACGATTATAACGACCTTCCAATTTTTTGATACCATTTTGGTAGTACTTCTTCGGTTTTGCCTCAAAATAGGCCTCCGTTTCGGCGATCACCTCTTCATTGCAGCCAAATTTTTTCACTGCGAGCATCCTTTTGAGGTCTGAGAACAAGAAAAAGTCGCTGGGGGCCAGATCTGGAGAATACGGTGTTTGGGGGAGCAATTCGAAGCCCAATTCATGAATTCTTGCCATCGTTCTCAATCACTTGTGGCACGGTGCGTTGTCTTGGTGGAACAACACTTTTGTCTTCTTCAAATGCGGCCGTTTTGCCGCGATTTCGACCTTCAAACGCTCCAATAACGCCATATAATAGTCACTGTTGATGGTTTTTCCCTTCTCAAGATAATCGATAAAAATTATTCCACGCGCATCCCAAAAAACAGAGGCCATCACTTTGCCAGCGGACTTTTGAGTCAACTTTTGGCGTTATTGGAGCGTTCGAAAGTCGAAATCGCGGCAAAACGGCCGCATTTGAAGAAGAAAAAAGTGTTGTTCCACCAAGACAACGCACCGTGCCACAAGTGATTGAGAACGATGGCAAGAATTCATGAATTGGGCTTCGAATTGCTCCCCCAAACACCGTATTCTCCAGATCTGGCCCCCAGCGACTTTTTCTTGTTCTCAGACCTCAAAAGGATGCTCGCAGTGAAAAAATTTGGCTGCAATGAAGAGGTGATCGCCGAAACGGAGGCCTATTTTGAGGCAAAACCGAAGAAGTACTACCAAAATGGTATCAAAAAATTGGAAGGTCGTTATAATCGTTGTATCACTTTTGAAGCGAACTATGTTGAATAATAAAAACGAATTTTGACAAAAAAAATTAGTTTTTCTTTGGTAGACCGGGGACTTATCAGCCAACCTATATTTTATGTTTCGAATTTGTATACATCAATACGTATTCATTATGATCGAGGCAATTTAGTTATCCTAAATCATCATCCACCCGCTCATTGATTTAGTACAAAATTTGATTTTACCCTCGTCGACGAACATTTCAACTAACATATTCTCCACTCACACCAAGCTTAGTTCAAAGACCCATGAAAAACATCTTGTTGTACGAAATTATGCGCTTAAGATCTAGAAACCCTAAATACGCTATATATGTGCTATAGGTATGCATATAGGAATTACTTTTTACTTTTAAATATGAATTAAATAAAATCTTAGTTTCCATGCTACAAAGAAACGCAAAAAAAAAAAACGAAACTAGCTTTAAACCATAGTAGTTCGAATTATGTCCTGCATGAGCCCTTTGGAGTACTTTGCTCAGATTGCAACGTAGTGCACCAATTAACGACCTCACGCATATGAAGTCCCAAATTCTTATCTACCTTACTCACCACAATTCTATGTAGTTTTCCTCGAAATCTTTCTACTATTTTCCCTGCATGCTCGGTCCTATCTTCGCGATCGAGCCGTCGTTATGCGGCTGCGCCAGTCGGTCGGTTGGGCGGGATTAAAAAAAGAGTTTAATAAAAAACTATGGACTTAATTAACTTTTTATTGAAAAAAAATATATATCCCGCATATATAAGAAATAATTTATAAATGTAATGCAGGTAATTTATTTATTTTAAACCATTGAACATTATTTAAAGCATTAAAATAAAAAAAGACGAAGGATGCCCAGAGAGTAAGGCCCACATTTTAATAGTAAACACTTAAAATGCTTAAAAATATTTTTAAAGCTTTGAAAATAATATATTATTGTAAAGTAAAACAAAAACTTCCTCATCCGCCGACAGCAACTGATTTTGAAGGAATTTACACACTTTCCCCAGCCAAGGAAAAACAAAAACGTGCCAAAATTTATTTATGAAAAAAAAGTATATAAAAGACTATTTGAATTTTTTCAAAATGAATTATTTCCGAAGATAAATATTTGTAAATTAAATAAAGATATTAAAATAAATAGGACTGTTCGGGTCCCAAGACCAAAACGAACTGAATTGAATTCTGCGAATTGGCCAAAGAACTTCTCTTCTCGATAAACGATAAATGAAAAAGCCAGGGATGATTTTTTATGTTGGTCGATTAATGAACTAGATCAAAGTTCTTCTTCGCAGTGTAAAGTTTCTTTCCTCAACTGGTTCGAACCAAAATGATAATTTGTGGAAAACAAACATAGTTTTCCCCAGTTAATTGAACATATATATTTCCATTATCCCTGCTGCACAGATAATTATCCATTCGAGTTTCAATGTGGTTATTTTTGGCGATTTTATTTTAGTTGTCCACTTGAAACCATAAATTGCAGTGCACTCATTTAATTTGAGCAGCGCCACCTGCAAATTCGATAAATTAATCGAAGCAGATTTCACGCACGCGAATTCGTCGAAAACAGGGAAGACCAAAAATTTTATGCATAAGCCAAGAAAATTAAATAAAATTTATTAAATTTCTTATTTAACAACACGAAATTCCGCTCGCCGTATGTGAAAAGTGAAATGTTGCCTCGTAGGCCTGGGCTCGGAAATTTTCGGTGTGCGGTGGTTGGTGGGTTGGAAAATGGCGTTGCCCGGCCAACGCAACTGGAAAAAAGCACATTCAATTAAGACCTTACCTGCCACGCCCACACACACACACCCAAAAACACACACACAAGCAGACAGGGGGCGCGAGAAATTTGCGACGCGTTCAACGTTGCGGTATGAGTGATGCGATCCGATGAGCAGCTGCTGCGAGGGATGGCACTCCTGGCGACCCTTTGAAGCTCCGTATGTGGTATGTATGTGGATGGGTGTGTGCAGTGTTGCCAGTTTAACATATTTCAGGCTAGATCTGCCTATTTTTAAATGATGTAGCCTATAAAATTTGTAAATAGCCTATTAAATGATATGCAAAAACTCAACAAATTGTTTCATTTTTACCTATTTACCTATTTTTACCCAAAATCTAGCCTATTTGCGAGCTCAGTACCTGGCAACACTGGGTGTGTGGCAGAATGATGAGAGATTAAAAATCGCATTTAAAAAAGATACTAACGCCGCTCTGAGCGCTTTGTGCAGCTGCGGGGGAGGTGAGGAGGAGGGTATGAAAATTAAAAAAACAACTCGAAAAACAGCGCTTAAAAGGGGTAAATATATGCTAAATTACACGAAATCTTAAGCTAAAATAGATAAAACTAGTAAAATGCTTAAAAACAAGTTGATATTGTTGAAATTAACATTTGGGGTAATGGATTTGTCTTGAGGAAAGCTAATTTTGCCATCCTTGATCCGTAGTTCGAATTTGATTAGTACGAATTTAGTAATATCATTGAGTTTAATATTACATTAAATGAACTCATTCATACTATCGCGTTGTGTATTAATGCAATTATATCTTGCTATGCCATCATTCATTTTATTAGATCTGAGCGTTGTAATATAAGTAAATAATAACCTAATCAAAACCAAATATATAAGCACCTACGCAGGTAGAAGGCATTTATGGCCCTTTCTCCTTTTTGTATGTGCCAATGGCAAACATTTAAATTAAATCAAGTTAAGTTACATATATTTGGCATTTTGGCTTAAGGCATAAGGCTTAATGAACCCGTTGCCAGATTGAAGTGACACTTTCTCTATTCCGCCGCTTGATGCAATTTTCATAAAGTTGCCAAAAACTTGGTTTTGCCCCACCATGCGTTTTTTTATTTATTTTTTTTGTCAGTTTTATGGACCTTCCACATACATTTCATTTTTTTGGCATTCGGCAAAGTTTGGCGTATAAAAAGGAAAAGTTTAAACAGTTTACAGCTCACATCATGGCCCGAAGAGTAGAGAAAATTCGTTGGGGGAGGAGCGGGGGTGGGAAGTGGGGAGGGGGAAACGTGTGCCAACGCCCACTGCGAAAAAAGTAAAGGGAATCGGAAAGGGGAGAAAGGAGAATGGAGAAAGGGAAAGCGGCAACAGTTGGAAGGCCGAGACAGACGATGTGTCCAAACACCTCAAGTATACGCACTGTTGTTTATGTATCTTTCGGGTGGATCAACTTGGAATTCATTGTATGAATATTCATATGGGACATATGGTTAGATATACATTTACAATATATATATTTTTTTCGAGTGGTTATATTTTCCAAAGTATTTACAATTTTTTAAGCGGTACTGCGTGGCCTGCTTTTCCGGAGCTTTTCCATTCGCAAATTCGATTTCCCGCACTCGCAACTATTCGGGAGCTGTGATAAATGAAATCTGAGAACTTTGGATAGTTGCCCAGTTCCCAGGATGAGTTAGGGGACGGACCATATATAGTTTTATAGTTCCCAAAGAGTTGGGGATTATTTGAGGAATTTGTCACGATTAAATATGTCCCATAAATGCTGTGAGTGCATTGCCATTAAGCCAGTTTCCCCTTTTGTTATTTACATGGATTTCTTATATATATGCGTGTATATATATATTTCTTCAGCCCCTTCCGAGTGTTTGTCTTTATGTTAATGTCTCTTTTCGCCCTTCGTTCCCAGCATTCTCGGGCAATTCGAAACATAATTTGGCCTTGTTTAATACGCATATTTATTCCCCAACTGTTTTTTCATACTCATTTTTATTTGGCCATGTATTAAGTTAATTAATGCGAGGAATAAGCCGTCGCTTCTGCCATTTAGCTCGTCGTCCTTGTTGTCCTTCGTCAAGTCAATCATATGATAATGGCAACAACAAACATTTCTAATGTTTTCCCAACTTTATTTCGGGGCTGTTTCTGTTTCTGTTTGTTGTTTTAGTTTTAATTAATTTTGTAAGGGATTTGTGGGGCTTATGAACTTTGAATACTTAACGTTTTTTTTCTCTGTGGCCCCCAAAATCACGAAATCACAAAAAGAACAAAAGGAAACAGGAAAATATACTGGGAAAATATAGAAGGAAAGTCGGTGGAAAATTATAGCCCCATAAATGGCTGAAAGTGAATCTCTAGTTTGCCTGGAAACCGATTGCAAAAACATAAATAGAGGACTCCCTCGCTGTACTTCAGGGATTCTGGGAAAATTATAAGACCCACTGCAAGGGCATTAGGAATTAAGCCAATGAAAATGTAATTTTCCGAGAAGAGTTTGTATGCAGAAAGCCTTAAGTGGTACTGGAAAATTTTGCCTTCGGCTTACAATACATTTCGCATGTAAAATCCACATGGTAAATATTTAATTGTATTCCAAGATGTTCTCTGAAATTCTCCCACGAATATTTTACCAGAACTCTTCTCTCAAAAATAAAAATGGAGGATTATCCTCCGGTTTTTTTTTTTTCAACTTGCATTCCCAATCGAATTTATTCACTTCCTGTATTTTTTTTCTTCCTTCCTTCTCCCTATATGAACCACAGTCCCAGGCTTTTTTTATATCCTTGGGTATTATAATTTTGACAGGATGTTTGTATCTTTCCGTGCTCTTTGAATATATAAACCTATATATATATATATATATAACTGCCATAGGAATACTTGATAAAAATGGAAATTGAGAGCTCTTTAGTGGGAAATAGATAATTCAAATGACAGTATCCAACTGCAGAAAGGGTATTTCCAGCCTCGGACTTCTTCCTCGCCTCCTCCTCCTCGTCTTACTCCCGCATTGACAGAATATGTATGCCATGGTTTCCATATATTAAAATGCTGCCACTCAATAAAATCAAGGAAGGCGAGGGAATCGAGGATGCAACCTATGCAAAAGAGTCGAGAGCACTTCCTTTGCAAAGGGCATGTTTCAGGACACAATCCTTGGAGCCCGGCTGACAGAGAGAAGATTCAGAGATCCACAGATTCAAAGATTCAGAGATGGGTGTACCAAAAGAGTATAAAAAAACAAAATGTAAACAAACCACAATAAATAACAGATAGGCATTCGCCCTTGCTTTTTATGCCTTGCTCTTGAAATATTTCCCCCTTCCCAGTAATATATATATTTATAAAAATATACACATGTGGGCGTGGCTAGGAAATTTTTTCAATTATATTGACAGCAGCCAAAGTTTCCCTCGCGCATAAATTTTAAATCACAGCAAAAGTTTCTTTTCATTTTCGCTACAAATCCAAACAAGAAAAAAAAAATGAGCGGGAAGTGCTTCTGACATGTGTAAATTTAATGGGCGGGGCAAATGCTTAATTCAATACGCATCAACAATAATTTATGAATTTTTATTGAAGTTGTGATTCGGTTTTTATGTTGAGAAATGAGAAATAGCACCCCATATGGCAAATCATAAATTATCTACGAAAAAGAAACCAGACACGCGCAATAAAAAAACGCTGAGCATCAAAGGGAGAGGATTATCTTTTTTTTTTTTGGGGCGTTCTGTGGGAATGTTAATAATTTTACATCCTATTTATCCTTTAAGTCCTTAACCACATCAAAACAAGACAAATTGCTGAAAGAACTGTGGAAGAAAGAAAGTAAAAGTTACTTTTTATTTCGAAATTAGTTGGAATTAAAAAAAAAACTGTATGAACGCAAAATTAATAATCAGAAGTAATTTGTAAAATTGTAAATAGTATATAAATAGAATAACAAAATACATGAAAAATACGCAGAGTTGGCTTATTATTTTTACGAACTTAAAGAGTTGTAGATTCAACCTTTTGTTTCAGCTTAAATCGTTTCCACGAAGAAGTATTATCCTCATAGTAAGCGAGCCATTTTGCAATGCCAATCATTGTTGGAGTGGCCCCCCACCCTTTGGCAATAAATTTGGATCAGTTTCAATTGAGCATAACATTAAGCTCATTAAAAGACGGGCCAAGTTAGAGGAGCGTCTGCGGATGGGGTTTACAACTTTGTCCGCAAATCTTGGCCAAACCCAAAAAGTCATCAAATTTGGTGGCCCCGAAAGAGGTGGATCATCAACCGGGTCAGGGTCAGGACCTCCTAAATCCTTGGAGTGGGTGTTGGTTGCTCTTAGCCAAGGGGATTTCTGAGGTCAGGACGCGCGGCGAAGTTGATTAGTTCTCAATTTTATTTGGCATTTTTATGGAGCGAATGCAGCGATGGCGATGGCGACACAGGCCCAACCAAGTCCCGTCTCAGTCACCTCTCCTCGAACTTTCTCCAGCCTCTCTTCTTTCTCTCTCGGAAAACTCTTCCTCCCCTTTCCGGTTGCTGCTTTCCGCTTTTCAAAATGTTGCGATTTTGTTTGCCTTGGTTTCGGGTTTCGCTTTTCGGCATGATTTTATGCCACCTATCAAATTTCCACACGCAGGAGCAGCACTCAAAGAAAATGTTTTGAACAAGATAGAAAATGTTTCATATATTATATTCAATTATTTTACAATTTCTCACATTATCTGGTCATTAAAAATGCATATTTACTGCAATTAATGAGTATAAACCGAATATTTTGAATTATATAAAACCTATTGATTTTCTCCAAGTGCAGTGGGCCTGGAGACATGCTGAGGTGGGTTACGCCGAGGTGGCTTTTGGCCCTTTTGTTAGCAGCCAAAAGAAGCCAAAGCCATATTTTATTTCACCATTAATCGTAAAAATTGCTCGTTTTATTGCTTTCAAAGTGTTTTGCCGGGTGCCAGTCGCCGATTGAACTCAACCTTCGTCTCCTGAAAAAATTAGCATGTGCCCATCATTTCGTTTTACTCTTTTTTTGTTATACAAATATATATATTATTTTATTTATTCCCCAGCCCGTTCAGTGGCAAAGAACACACAGAGCAGCGGGAACAAAGGACACAAGGCAAACATCGCCAGCTGCCTGGTGGAAGAGGAGGAGGAGGAGGAGGAGGAGGAGGAAGAGGAGGAGGAGGAGCCGGGGAAGGAGGCTCTGGCAAATGTTATGCATAAATCGTGGGACTCCTGTGGGCGTCTATCCTCGTCCAGGATATTCTATGTAGGCCCAAGTGACTTTGACTGATGAGTGACAGAAATACAGGCAGGGCGATAAGATGCGGATTGCCTTACAGCTGGGCCCATTGATATTTTATTTTATTTATATTTATTATTCGGCAGCAGCTCAGCGGATACAGATACATTTTGTAATCAGACTTTTTACCAAAAGCCACAAACAAAGAGATAAATAAATGGTTTATTTTATTCAACACAACTATTCAAAGCAATAATTTATACATATACTTTAGCACTCTTAAACTGCTTCGCTAAGTTCTGAGAAATATAAGAACACAGACAAGATACAAGAAACACAAATATGCGAAGTAATTTTAAAGGCAACTGCTGCAAATCCCGACAGCATCAAAATCAATTTCCATAAATTGATTCGAAATAGTTTGCCCCCCAAAAAAGCACAAACTCAGATGTTGGCCCTTGCTAAACAAAAAATCCCGCCTCATCACTTCCCATCAGCGTTTTCCGGCTGCGCCATCAAATTGGGCCAACAAATTTATTTATGCATTCAATTAGCATACAATGGGGCTAAAAGGGGGCGTGGTCATCGGCAAAGGAAGGCAAAACTCAACCTCACTCGATTGCAAATTGAGAAATTACTTTAAAAAGCAAACAGCCAGCTAGCCAAAAAAAACGACGATGCTGTTTTTCTACTCATCCCAACAACAACAATAACTAAAAAAAAAAGAAGAAAAAAAAAGAAAATGCTATCCTAGGAACCTAAAAAAATTTCATGGTGAGGTCTTTTTTTCGTGGAAATATGATTGAGGTCTCCTTTTTTCTTATTGGAGTATTTGGCGGTCGCATTTATTACTCATTTACAGACATTTTCGTCCTGGCTCCTCCTCTCCTTCCTTTCCTGCCCTTGCTCCTTTATTTATATTTTTTCAGTTTTTTGTGTCTATGGGTTTTGCTTTTGTTATTTACTTTGGACTGCGAAACGAGCAAAAGTTTCAAATCTTTAAATGGATTTAATATGCACAAAGTATGGGAAATATTTCTGGGATTGGTTCGGTCCTTCCACGGGGTCAGGGAGAGGGATGGCTGCCAGTGCCTCCATAATGTTCCATCACCGTCACCGTCACCGGCAGTGGGACGTATATGATTTCGGAATTATGTTCATTAATATGTTGATATAATAACTTTTTCCCCCGTGCCCCCCCATTTTTTCTCACAGTGTCTGTGTGTGGCAGCTGTTGTGTGGCGGCGTCCCGACGGCAACCACAAAAATGCAGAAAGGGTTCCAAGACGAGCGGAGATGATGCCATAGGCTTTGCCTTTTTTTAACGCAGTTTTGAGGTTGCTTTGAGCTCTTCGACAAGGAGTCCTCCACCTCTCCGGACTTTGTCCTCGTTTTTTCCTGTTTTTCATATTTTGGAGGAGGGAGAAGAAAGTTTCCCCAGATTGATGGCTAAGCCAGGGGCAATCCCAGCCAGGAGATATCCTGGCCGAACATGTCAGCAAAAACTAGAACCGAGATTTGGCTGCACATCAATCAAAGCTGGGCGAAGCTATTTAAGTTTTTCACAAACTAATATATTTAATATTTTTGTCGCTTATTTTACTTTTAACATGCATTTAATTGTTTGCTTTTGGCATTCATTATTTCCCAGGAAGTAGTTGCTTTTGTAACATTAAATTAGACTTCCCTCCTGCCAAATAATCGAACAAGGATCCTTTTTGTTTAAATTTTTTTGAATTGGTTACTTAAAAATAATACCTTAAATAAAAAAAGAGCAGAACTAAAAAGTAGAAATATTTGCATACACAAACATAAAAAAGTACCAAAGACAAGCTAATTGTGAAGGGAGAAAAGATATTTTGCTTTGAAAATCGCAAGGACAGCAGACAATTTTCCAACAGCCCGACCCACAAGAATCTCATCTAGTTTTCCCTTGGTGAAATTCTCCCCTCTCCCATCTCCCATGTTCCATCTGCCCTGCTCTGGGACTTGCCACCCAATAAACGACTCCCAAATCTGGAAATTAACATTGCCCAGATTAGTTTTGTCATGTTATGAGATATATGTATGTGTTTGTATGTGCTTGGACTCGAGTGCGCCATTCCACATAACTCACATATCAATGATGATTGTTGGTAATCGTATACCGATTCCAGAATCCAGCATCCATTGGATTCCGCCGAATGAACTGCCCACGTGGCCGCATGTGCAAAACGTTGAATAAAATATGCCCCGAATCGACGGAGTAATGCCATAAATATTTGATTTTCATTGGAATTGCCTTTTCACATTTCGTTAAATCTGGACAATAATACCCGTTTGGGTGTGCCCCCCCTTCTTTCCCGCCTCTGCCCCAATTAAATGCTTTATTAATGCTCAGTGATGTGAAAATTCTTCAGCGCTGAGGTAAAGATTAAGTCGCCTTAAGATACTTTCTTTTCAGAGGGGGGAAATTCGTGGAAGCACTTGGCCTTCAAACTACATTATGTCGCGCAAATAGGAAAACGCTACAATTCTGGGAAGGCAATCTACAAACAGTTTTTCCATTTATGCTCATTATTGTAGGAAGCCCGAGTACATTACAAAAAATAAGGAAATCAATTTTAAACGCTCAAAGGATAATTACAAACTGTTCCAGTGCATTAGGTAACTTTTTATTAGGGTTTTTTATTGAAACGATTGAAACGTGTTTTGCAAGGGCAATACATATTAAAGTTTGAAGACTTTATTTAATATATATGTATTTTGTTATATCATTTTTAAAACAAGTATGAACGTTACAGTCGAGTTTCCCGACTGTTACAGACCCTGTACAAATTTGGTTATAAGCAAAAAAAATAGAAAAAAAATATATGTATATATATGTATTTTCTATGAGTCCGGTCTAGGATTCGAACCCAAGATCTCAACGCTTTCAATCAAACGGCGTAACCATTCGACTAACCCAAACTTTTTAAATCGCCAGCTAATACAGTAAAAATATATTGAAGGCACACATTCATACATATGTATATGAAGGTAGTGGCAGCGCAGCTGCAGCGGCACTTCCGAGAAAAATCAACCACCGAACGCAAGCGATTTGTTTGCGCAAATAAACAGATTTTTTGTGTTTAGCGCCTGTAAACTTTAGGTATTTATTGTGCGCTTTCTAATTATCCAATCTTGATCTTATTTTTAGGATCGGTAGAAATCTATGCTCCAATTGCATGTGTATTTTTAAAAAAATTTTAGCTTGAAAATTGTGCAGTGCAGGGCAGTGCAAAAATTCAAATACAAATTGCGGGGGCGGTGGGCGTGGCACCGACTTAAAAAAATAAACTCTAATTTACTCAGTATTAGAAGAATCTACACTGGTAATACGGTTCTTCTAGCTCTTACAGTTGCTGAGATCCGTGTGTTCATCCGGACGGACGGACGGACGGATGGACGGACAGACGGACATGGCTATATCGACTCAGCTCGTCATGCTGATCAAGAATATATACTTTGTGGGGTCTGCCACGTCTCCTTCTGCCTGTTACATACATTTGCACAAACTTAATATACCCTTTACCCTTTGGGTACAGGGTCTTATAATAAAAAAAGCCTTTGAACCCGATTTAAGATTTAGATTTTCAAGGAAAACCCTATCAGAACGATGATCTTAAAAGGGGAAAAGTTATGTAGTGGCAGCCAAATATTTGTTTTTCTTTCCCCCGGACTTTTTAGCTCCATCACTTTCTCCCATTACTTCTGCAAAATCTTCTGAATTTCACCGCTAAGTCCTACTTCATTTCAGATTATCCCCTGCGAAAGCCTCTTGGCAAATTATCAATCCTAATTTGGCGGTTTTCCTGTAGTTCCCGCAAACAAAAATCGAAATATATAAAAGAAGAAGGACTTTTGGGCTCAACACTTAAAGAATTAATGGAGGCTCAGTTCTCTAAGCTCTTGCCGCCTAATTTATTTATTCCTTTCTTCTCCGTTTTGTCCACTTTTTGTCCACCAAAAGCCGCTTTGCTTCGGGCCGTATTTAGATGGGTGTTTCATCTTGGCAGTTCATTTTGTTCGCTGCCCTTTAAATTTTAGTTGCAAAGGGTATGCGAGTGGGTATATTGGTTGCGAGGAGTCAAAGGAACATCAGTTGGTTTGGCTGATAATATTAATAATATACGAATTTAATCACTCATTCTCTCTTTATTCAAAAGGAATATTTATCAAAATATTGGAAATTAATAATTCTTTTGAAGACAAATTTCTCTTAGGAATGAAAGCATGTTTTTTTAATATTTCTTAGTTATATTAAATAAAATCGTATCTTCAGTATCAAAATGTTATATATTATTTATGTATATATAATTGATAATTTGATTATTTTGCTTTCAATATAAGCACCTTTCTCATTTTCTTAAAAAAATTATTATTAAAATAAAAAAAAACTATCATTATATTTAGATATGTGTTTTATTTTTAATGGAATCTTAAGACGATAGTTAATCATTTGCTGTCTATAGCCTAAGTAGCTTTTACCCCAAAAACACAAGACCAGGACTGGCGGGAAAAAAATAAATGCTAGAGAATCGTCCTTGTCCTTTATCCTCGGACTGTCCCTCCGATGTCCTGTTGTTGTTATTGTTGTTGTTGTCTAATGTGCTTGTATTTACTTAAACGCACAAACGACTTTCCGGAGGTTCCGCCGGACTTTCTCCGGCTTTCTCCAGCTTTCTCAGACATTGCCCTGCAGCAGAGGCACATTAGCGCCCACTTCACTGGTCCTTGCTATCCCGGTGCAGATCCTTTGTCCATCCTCCATCCGCCTGTCTCAGCTGCTGATGAGCAGCAAATTGAATTTTATTGACTTGATTCGCACAGCGCGCCTCCTCCGATTCATTTTCTGACCATTGCGTCGAGTTTGTATGGGCACAGAGCGAAAATGTTGTGAAATAAATATTGATTATATGGACTATATAGAAAATATCGAATTAAACTAATTGTACGTTCCAAGAACTACCAGTACAAACTAGAATATTAGCATCCTTTAATGGAAAATATATGAAACCGAATAACGAAGGGATAATTATTTGAAATAATTTTTGTCTCTGTGTACGAGTGCGAGTGTGTGTGTGTGTGTGTGTGTACCCAATAAATTGATTTCTGATTATCATTGCATAATAAAATGGCTATATCCGTGAGACCAAGAAAACAAAAAACAAACAAAAAAAGAAGTAAGGGAAAGGAAAGTAAAAGGCTCAGAAAGAAGGCAAAGAAACGAAGGACGCGCATAGACAGAAGTTTTAATGAAGCGTATTAAAATTTAATTAAATAACAATTTGCGGAAATGTAAATAAACATGGCGTTGCTTATGTAAAGCAGCCCAGAGCGAAGGAGGAGCAACAGGAGGAGCTCCTGCAGGACATTCATCCTCCTCTCCGGGCAACGCCCAGTGCGGCGAACTTAAGTCACTAAATTAAGTGCACGAGACGACGACGACGCCCGACTGTAGTTGGAAGATGGAAGACGATTGCGGGGGAGTTTGGAGGCAGGACATAAGTGTAGGGGATGGGCAGAGGGGGTCACTGGGTCGCGTTGGCCTCAGGTTGACGGACCATGTGCGAGAGCTGTTCAGCGATTTTCCCATATAGCCATTGGACAATTTTATTGGAACTCAAATGTATATATTCAAACACTTTTCCTTTTGTTTTTCATAGTGTAACAATACATTCATGACAAATAAAACTTCCAATTAAGTGAATTTTAATTTTATTTTATTCAGTATTTTATATTTTGTGTTTGCTTAAACAGATTTTCCTACCATTTGCTTTTGATTAGGTTATTACTCACTTATATTACAACGCTCAGATCTAATGAAATGAATGATGGTATAGCAAGATATAATTACATTAATTACACAACGCGATTTATACCAAATGAGTTCATTTAATGTAATATTAAACTCAATGATATTACTAAATTCGTACTAATCAAATTCGAACTACGGATCAAGGATGGCAAAATTAGCTTCCTCAAAAACAAACAAATTACTAGTTTTATATTTTTTAGCTTAAGATTTCGTGTAATTTAGCATATATTTCCTCTTTTAAGCGCTGTTTTTCAAATTGTTTTTTTTTTTAATTTTCATACCTTCCTCACCTCCCTCGCAACTGTTCAGAGCGCTCAGCCGGCGTCAGTATCTTTTTTAAACGCGATTTTTAATCTCTCATACACTCTGCCACACACCCATCCACATACATACCACATACGGAGCTTCAAAGGGTCGCCAGAAGTGCCACCCTTTGCGCTTCCCTGTTTCCTTGTTTTCGATGAATTCCAGTGCGTGAAATGCGGGGGGAAATCTGCTTCATAGAAATCTGAAATAGGCTTAAACATTAAAAACCGTTTAATTTGATGTATTGTGCAATTTTATTCAACCGATTTCAATGCCCATTCAGGGGATATATTATGCTTAGCTACCTTGAAAGCTTTTCGTTTTCATAGAAATCGAAAAAACCATTAAACATTTCTGGAGTCCAAAAAATGTTCATTTTTGAATGGATGGGAATATATTGAAGTGATCATTTCGAGGACTTCCTCACAGGGTTATGATTTACGAATATATACAAAATTAATTATATACAATTTGTATTCGGTTCTATTATCTTATGTATATATAAAATGACTTCCTTTTTGCTGGCACATCAGTATTTTATAATACCTATACGAATAACCTATTTTAAAGGAATTAAAAACATGAAACATGCAAAAAAGATTCCTTATTTTCGCGCTTAGAGGCCTCAACTGGGAACTAAACTTTCAACTTCCCTCTTACTCTAGTAGACTGATGCTTCTAAACCTACCTACACTTACTAATCGTAGAACCACTTGGTGTAGTTTTCATCCTCAAACTAATACACAATGAGGTTGATAGTTCTGCTTTGTTAGAACGCATCAACTTTAATGTGCCCCGTAGACGTACAAGAAATTTTATCCCACTAGCTTTAAGCCATATTAGTTAGAATTATGTCCTGCATGAGCCCTTTAGAGTACTTTGCTCAGATTGCAACGTAGTGCACCAACTAACGTCCGATTTTTCTTCAATTAACGACCTCACGCATATTAAGTCCGAAATTCTTACCTACCTTACTCACCACAATTCTATGTAGTTTTCCTCGAAATCTTTCTACTATTTTCCCTGCATGCTCGGTCCTATCTTCGCGATCGAGCCGTACCTTATGCGGCTGCATCACGTGCAACGGGATTCGCGAAAAAAAAGAACGATTCCCAAAAACGTTGTTTGCAATCAGACAAAAATAACATTCTGTCGTCTGTTTGGTGTTTTCCCATTTTATTTTTTTAGGGAGGTCGTTAAAAGCTTGAAATGAGTGAATTTTAAGCGGCTTGGGGTGACATTTTTTTGTTTTTTATGGGTCAGCCTTCGATGACGGTCTTCTTGGCCATCGCAGTTTATCTGAGAAGTGATTTTCGTCTATAAGCCAATTTCTTATCAACTGTTTGCAACAGAGCCCTGGCTTTGCCACCCATCAGGTGACTTAATTTCAATTCACTTTTTACCGCCACAGCAAAATGGGTAAATAAATACAAATTTGTGGCATGCTCTCGGGCGATTTGTCAGAGCGTGCTCGAAAAAAAATGGAAAAGCAAGTGGATGGGTGAGGGGGGGAAACTTAACAAAATATTAGAAAAATGTGTTCACGCTAATTTCATATGCTGCCTTGGAAAAGCTGGAAAAACATGGCTGTGTATGCATGTGTTCGTGATTAATAGCCGGCGAAAATGCCAATTTAATGTGTGAAACTTCCGCGGGGGATTCCCCCGAAAACCCCCATTTCCCCCACTTAAGGCCCTACAAGTGGGCAAAGTTTCTCGAAATTGTTCACTTTGAGGCTCAGAGTGTGCGCAATCTGCTTCTTATTGCCGGGGTCCGGGGGTTAGTCTGCCAAAATGCCACATTGCTACATGAGAGTTAAAGTTAGGCTTACATAGTTTTTTAGATGGAAAAATTAAACAAATTTGGAGCAGCAATTAATTTGACAGTTTCCTTACTTTGCTTCGAAACTTCGAATGAAATCACGCCAGAAAATTTAAAACACATCAGAAACAGGGTTCTTATTTTTATTTATGCTTAAGTTTGATATATATTTTTTTCTGGTTTAATGGTTTAATATATTAAAAATGTCTTATTGTATATTACTTTTCCGTTTAAGTTCCTATATATATTTTTCTATTCCAACAACGATGTGTTAACTTAATTTTGTTATTTTTCGCAATGAATTCTCGTACAAGGCAACATTTTTAATCAACCGGCGGTATATCGAGTGAAACAGGAGTCAAAGGATTCGCGAGTTTTCAAGGGTGTGCCACTGGAGAAAGTGGCCTCTCTCTCGCACTCTCCTTTTGGTTGGTTAATGACGGTGTTTCGTGTTCATTACAAGGCCTAAGCCAAAAGATAGGGACAACATTAACCGCAGGATTCGGGTTGGAACAAACGAACTTTCAACTTGTCGCCATGCCAAGGAGGTGGGCGAAATCCCTTTGGGTAATGGCTGGTAATTATCCTTAATTAGTTGTAAAATATTGAAGTGAACGTATTTGGCCTTTTTTCCACTCTATGAGTTGACCAAAAAAAAAACCCGGAGACAGAGCCATTAGTGAAAAGTTTTTTGAGTCCCGAAGGGTAATGGTAATCATAATAAACATATTAATGATATTATGATAATAAAAAAAAGATGAATTGTTCCTAGCCGATGTTATTTTTTTCTTTTTACATCTGAATCCACATCCATTCCCACAATAATGTCATTTTTCGAAAGTCGAAAATTAATTACCACACAAAAACTCATTACGTATACGCCACCGACAGCGTGGTACAAAATATATGGTGAGGGGCAAAAGGAAAATTAATATAGTGAGTAATAAACTCTTCTTTCGGAAAATTTAAGTCCTAATTACTTTCTTTGGAAAATTGTTAGCAAGGGGAAAAGTGCCATTAACATTTCCAACTTCTAAGATTGCAATATATTATTTAACTTTGATATTATTATTAATTAAATATAAATTTGATTAGTTTTTTGAGGTTGCATGACAATAAGTCTTTATTTTTAATTTATTTTCTTATTAATTAAAATGTTTTTTTTTCGTGACATAACCAGCGCAAAAATAATATTTTAAAATATAATGTATTTCAAAGCGATACGAAAATGTATAAATTATTTTCCCGATTTTAATACCGTGTAGGGAATAATTAAAATTTTTACGTGATTTTGTTTTTAAATTCGTATATTTTACACGAATGCGGTCACAAAAATATTGTTGTAACCTGGAAAATGTTGCTGTTGGGTGGATGAAGTTGTTTTTCACTTTATTGTGGCGCCTTGTTCGAAGCTCGCTCATAAATTTAAGTAACGATAATATCCACGCCCGCAAAACGCTAACAGGCAAGGATATATATATATTTTTTTTCGGTCACGGGACACGCAAGCCATGTGCCCCGTGGCAGTGCAGGCTGCACGATGATGATGATGTTGATCCCAGCCAGCTGTGGGGGGGCCGACAAGGGGGCGGAGCAGAAGGAGCTCCAAAGGTGGCTTCGGATACGCGTGGTCGGCCAAAGTCAACCTGGTTAAGTGACATGCAAAATGCATGGAGTAGCGAAAAAAAGCGTGGTATGCTTTTAAGCGGGAGTCACACTTCGAGTGCTTTAGGTTGCAAGGAGGCATCCTCACCCCCAGCCGCTCATCTCTCACCCCTCATCCCTCCTCCGAACACTGAGAGAACTCAAAGTAATAATAATACAATTATTTCACTTAAGATCTGCCCTTTTAAAATACTTCTCAAAATGGGTGTTCTCTCTGTATTTCTACATTTCAATTCAATTAATTAAGAAATATTCAATATTCAAATTTAGCATATTACAAATGAAGTCTGTTTAAGAAACATGTTTATTTATTTTTAAAAAAAAAAAAATGTTATGGAATACCTTAATTTTTGTTGTGCCACGTTAAATATGGAGTTCACTATAGTTTTTAGATACATTACATTATATCTTTCAAATATATTCCCAAATAAATTTAAAATTTTGTATACCCTTGCAGAGGGTATTATAATTTTGACCAGAAGCTTGTAACGCAGTGAAGGAGACATTTCCGACCCTATAAAGTATATATATTCTTGATCAGCATCACCAGCCGAGTCGATCTAGCCATGTCCGTCTGTCTGTCCGTCTGTCTGTCCGTCTGTCCGTCTGTCGGTTGCTATGTAAACTAGTCTCTCAGTTTTAAAGCTATCGGGCTGAAACTTTGCACCGGCCCTTCAAGCAGGTAGTATATAAGTCGGAACGGCCGGAATCGGAACATTACATCACATAGCTGCCATAGGAACGATTGAGAAAAAGTGCCATAAATTCGCCATTTTTTAAGATAACCAATTCATTATTTAGAAATCTATTTTTAATGACTATTTTAACCTATCCTAAAAGTTTCATCAAAATCGGACGACTATATCCTATAGCTGCCATAGGAACTATGGGAAAAAAAATGGCTCATTGAGCATAACTCTGTTGTTTTTCAAGACAATTAATTCATTTTTGAGAAAAACAGTTTCCATAGACAGTAAAGCTGATTTAGGAAATCAAAAACCAAAAATCGGATTACTATATCCTAATATAACTGCCATACAAATGACCGCACAGTTTTAAGGCAACTGGTCTGCAAGGGTATTCTAAGCTTCGGGTACCGAAGCTAGCCTTCCTTTCTTGTTTTATTATAAGATTACTACCCTGAAATTTTAGAAATGTGTTTTTGCAAGTGCTCCCCCCCCCCNCCCTGCACTTCACCCTTCTGCGCACTTCACTTCTTGGCCAGCTGAACTTTAAGCCCGGCAGTTGCTTTTGCCGTCAACATACTAAATTGGCTGAAAAACTGTCGGGTAGTAAATGGACGGTGGAGAATGGCGTCTGGAAAATGGGAGTACGGAGAGTGAAAGTGGCAAGCAGGAGTGCAACAAAGACAGCAGACAGCTTCCACCGGCTGCTGTTGTCACCAGCCAAAGAGAAAACAGAACAACATCATCGTCCGTCCCAGCCATCTGCTCCTCGTCTTGGTCCTTTTCCCTGTTTGTGCAAATTCTTGTTATGTCTGAGCGACAGCAGCTAATTAAAATAGTATGAACGCAGCATCAGCTTAAGTGCAGTTTTGCCGGGAAAACGTTTTCCTCCCGGGTCAAATGGGACGCCGCAAGAAAGCCGCGTGACGGGATTTGTTCAAAAAGAATGTTAGAAAAAAAACAAGAAAGGAAGGCTAGCTTCGGTACCCGAAGCTTAGAATACCCTTGCAGGCTAGTTGCTTTTAAACCGTTCAATCGTTTGTATGGCAGCTTTAGGATATAGTAATCCGATTTTTAAATTTCTAAAAAGGCTTTACTGTCTATGAAAACTGTTTTTATCAAGAATGAATTAATTGTCTTGAAAAACACCAGAGTTATGCTTAATGACCCATTTTTTCCCATAGTTCCTATGGCAGCTATAGGATATAGTAGTCCGATTTTAATGAAACTTTCAGGATATGTTAAAATTGCTATTAAATAGAGTTTTCCAAGAAATAAATAAATTATCTTAAAAAATGGCGAAATTTTGGCACTTTTTCCCAATCGTTCCTATGGCAGCTATGTGATGTAGTGTTCCGATTCCGGCCGTTCCGACTTATATACTAACTGCAACAGATTGAAGGGTCGGTGCCAAGTTTTAGCCTGATAGCTTTAAAACTGAGGGACTAGTTTACATAGCAACCGACAGACAGACAGACAGACGGACAGACGGACAGACGGACAGACGGACAGACAGACGGACATGGCTAGATCGACTCGGCTGGTGATGCTGATCAAGAATATATATACTTTATAGGGTCGGAAATGTCTCCTTCACTGCGTTGCAAACTTCTGGTCAAAATTATAATACCCTCTGCAAGGGTATAACAAGAAAGGAAGGCTAGCTTCGGTACCCGAAGCTTAGAATACCCTTGCAAGCTAGTTGCTTTTAAACCGTTCAATCGTTTGTATGGCAGCTATAAAATATAGTAATCCGATTTTTGGGTTTTTAAATTTCTAAAAAGGCTTTACTGTCTATGAAAACTGTTTTTATCAAGAATGAATTAATTGTCTTGAAAAACACCAGAGTTATGCTCAATGAGACATTTTTTTCCCATAGTTCCTATGGCAGCTATAGGATATAGTAGTCCGATTTTAATGAAACTTTTAGGATATGTTAAAATTGCTATTAAATAGAGTTTTCCAAGAAATAAATAAATTATCTTGAAAAATTGCGAAATTTTGGCACTTTTTCCCAATCGTTCCTATGGCAGCTATGTGATGCAGTGTTCCGATCCCGGCCGTTCAGACATATGTACTAACTGCAACAGATTGAAGGGTCGGTGCAAAGTTTCAGCCTGATAGCTTTAAAACTGAGGGACTAGTTTACATAGCAACCGACAGACGGACAGACAGACGGACATGGCTAGATCGACTCGGCTGGTGATGCTGATCAAGAATATATATACTTTATAAGGTCGGAAATGTCTCCTTAACTGCGTTGCAACCTCTGGTCAAAATTATAATACCCTCTGCAAGGGTATAATAAAAGTAGAGAAGCCATGGAAATGATGAAAATGAGTGTCGCGATTTTATTTTGGCTTTTTCACTTGCACTTTTGAGGAAAGTTGCTCTTTCATAAATTCTAATGCAAAAATGCCCGAACAACATTTAATTGTCCCATAGCAAAAAACATTAAAATAACATCATTCACAACAATGTGTCTTAAATTATTTTAAGTTTATTTGGTTACATAAAGGAATGAAACTTAAATAAATTATTTATTTCACCATTTCAAATACATTTCGATTTTGTTAAATGAAGTCTGCAAAACGTATGAAGAACATATACAAAATGAATTGCTACACCAATGCAGCTCTTTTATTTCTCCATGTTTTTGTTGCCTTGTTTTTTTATTTTTTTTGACCAACGTTAAATATTTGTTTATTGTTTCACAAAAATTCCATTTGTAAGCATTCATAAATAATTCTTAGATTTCGCGAGAGATGAGTTCCTTCTCATTTTTATAGTTTTGAAAGTTAGGAACTTTTTATACCCTTGCAGAGGGTATTATAATTTTGACCAGAAGTTTGCAACGCAGTGAAGGAGACATTTCCGACCCTATAAAGTATATATATTCTTGATCAGCATCACCAGCCGAGTCGATCTAGCCATGTCCGTCTGTCTGTCCGTCTGTCGGTTGCTATGTAAACTAGTCCCTCAGTTTTAAAGCTATCAGGCTGAAACTTTGCACCAACCCCTCAATCTGTTGCAGGTAGTATATAAGTCGGAACGGCCGGAATCGGAACACTACATCACATAGCTGCCATAGGAACGATTGGGAAAAAGTTCCTTAAATTTGCTATTTTTCAAGATAATTTATTTATTTTTTAGGAAACTTGTTTAAATGACCAATTTAACTTATCCTGAAAGTTTCATCAAAATCGGACCACTACATCCTATAGCTGCCATGGGAACGATGTGAGAAAATGGGTCAACGAGCATAACTCTGGTGTTTTTCAAGACAATTAATTCATTCTTGAGAAATACAGTTTTCATAGGACTTAATGCCGTGTTAGTAAATTAAAAACCAAAAATCGGATCACTATATCCTATAGCTGCCGTACAAACGATCAAACGGTTTGAAAGCAACTAGTCTGCAAGGGTATTCTAAGCTTCGGGTACCGAAGCTAGCCTTCCTTTCTTGTTTAAAGTTAATTTTATAAAATAGGATTTTTAAAGACTAACAATTGGAATGTGTCGTATTCTGGGATCAGAATCCATCAGATCCTTTTCATTATTATATAGTTTTAAAAGTCCCTCTTATAAAATAGGAGTTTCAAAGACTAACCACTGGAGTATACGTATGTCTTGTTTTAGGGAGGATTCATAAATTTTGGAAGGGTACTAACCTTAACATAGGTCTCTCAAATGAAAATAAAATAGTTTGATAAATATTTAAGTTTTAATGGGGCAATTACCCGATAAGTCTCAAAATATATATTAATTCTTTGTTTAATAATGAGTTTTGGTAAGATTGATCCTTAATACGAAATAATAGTTAATACAAAAAATTGCAAGCCACTTGCTATGTACGGAAACTTTTCCAGCTTATCATATAATGTCTACAAGTATAACTAGTATCTTTGTTTTGGCACAACGCTCCGAGATTTTCCTTGAAGTAGATGTTATCGTATTGCTATTAGTTTTGACATTGAAGTGGCATCAAATGGTGATAAGCCATTCACGTATTTGATATACGAGTATATATAGCCATAACAACTATAGGAGTTATCAGATAAAATAAAATAGTTCTAGAACCTTACTCAAGGATTGTTTTAACATAAGCAAAAAATTCTTAAAAATACAAATAACTGGGAGAAACATTCGGAAACAAAATATCTTGGGTATCAGTACTTGCTATGTCTCCTTTCTTATCCACAACATCTTGGAGTCTATTTGGCATGGAATATGCGAGTTCCCTGGTCACAGCCGGCGTTATCTTCTTCCATTCCTCCAGGATGGCGTTCTGTAGGTCCACTTCATCGGAAATCGTGTGGTTGCGAAGGCTTTGGTCCAGCATTGGCCAAATATTCTCAATTATATTGAGGTCCGGGCTCTGGTCCGGCTGCTTGATGAAGGACGGACAGTTCCAGACTAGCCATTCGCGGACGGGCGCCCACTTGTGTTGGGCATCGTTCTCGTGGTAGTAGCGGAACAGTCGCCCCACCTCCAGATGCTCAACGCTCTGTTGCAGGTTCCCTTTGAGCACCGAAAGGAGCGTAGTGCGCCTAAGTTTTCCCTCCACAATGACGATGTTCCCCACGCCCGCCGCCGAGAGGCAGGCCCAGACCATGATGCCGCCTCCTCCACTGGCGGGCGAGAGCCTCTCCTGGCCCCATTTGCTCAGCACGTAGGAAGCGGTCTCCGTCGACTGGGTCATCTGGAACCTACAGGTGCCTGCGAAAATCACAGACTCCCAGAAGAAGGTGTCCTTGGACAGGTGCTCCCTGGCGAAGGAGTAGCGCCTTTTTGAGTTTAGTTTGCTCAAGATGGGCCGGTACCAGGTGACTCGGCCCGTGTTGTTTTGGGTCCTCAGCAAACGCCGAATGGTCTCCGGACTGCAGGGCTTTCCTAGCTCCTTACTGGCCACTTGCTGGGCGATCTCCTTGGGGGACAACGACGGATTTTCCTTGAACCGGTCGATGATCAGCTTCTCCTCGGCGGAGGAGAAGATTTTGTTGGGCGCCTTTCTGCCCTTGTCCACTACCCGGTTCTCCCGCACGAACCGCTGGATGATCAGATGCACCGTGGAGATGCACAAGTTGGTCAACTGGCCGATGTGGCGCTTCGTATAGCCATCCTTGAAGTAAGCAATCACGGATTCCCGCGTCTCCACGCTGGTGCGGCGGCCCATTTTTGAATTCACGTGGGATTCCTTGTGGTTCCTCTTACCAAAGAAGTTGCTAAGGCAGGAATGTGGTTTTTGTATTTAAAACTTATTTTAAGAGTTTTTTTTTAATAAGCTTCAGGAACTATTGAAATTATTTGGAAGCGGCGCTTTCTAGCAGCTGTTATCGAAATCAACTCTGCGCGTATCGATAGTGTTAGAAAGCATCAACTTTAATGTGCCCCGTAGACGTACAAGAAATTGTATCCCACTAGCTTTAAACCATAAAATGGTTCCGCATTACAAATCTTCTACATATTATTTCGTGTAACTAAATATGGATTGAAGGTTTTTCTGATAATAAAGAAATCAAATTGCATTAATGGATATTTTGATCCATTTTCCGTTAAATATGTTTGAATCTGAAAGTTTGAAATGTGAGCGATCCAGTGTTGAACACCGCCCTGTGCATGCGTTAGTGTTGTGTTGTGTTTTTGTGCGGCCTTTTCGCCACGTGCAATTGGGATTTGTTGTTTTTCGTTTGCAGTCGATACGCGAGATTGCTTGCATCCTGTTCGCAAAATGAAGCACTTTGAGATCCGGGAGATACCCGGTAAGGGGCGAGCCATGATCGCCACCAAGGGGCTTGCCGCGGGGGAGGTGATCTTCGAAGAGGAGCCTTTCGTGTCCAGCCAGTTTTCGTGGAACACGACCCATGGCTATGCGGCCTGTGATCATTGCATGCGCCCTCTGGAGACGGTGCAGGAGAATGTGCGTCGTCTGGCGAGTGATCCGCACGTAGAGGTTCCGCTTCCCCAATACAATCCCACTACAGCCTGGGCGGCGCAGTTCACGCAGTGCCAGCGCTGCAAGGTGCGCTACTGCTCCGAGGACTGCCTGATGGAGGCCCAGAAGCGTTACGTGTTTACCACATCCGACGCCTATAAAACACTGATGGTCATTATGGGGACGCATAGCCAGGGAATTGCCACCAGCGTACAGGCCCAGTGGGTTAACAAGGTAACCGACCTGCCACTGCCGGATGCCGAGAGGGCTCAGTTGGACACCGTGATCGATAATCTCTACGCCAAAATGGGAGAATTCCTGAACAACGAGGGATCCGGGCTCTATCTGCTGCAGAGCAAGATCAACCACAGTTGCGTGCCGAATGCCTGCTCCACGTTCCCCTACTCAAACAAAATTGTCGCTCTAAAAACCTTGTCCCCCATCCTAGAGGGCGAGGAGATATGCATCTCGTACCTGCACGATTGTCAACTGGAGCGAAGTCGCCACTCGCGACATAAGGTGCTGCGGGAGAACTGTATCTTTGGGTGTCAGTGTCCCAAGTGCAGAGCCCAGGCCTCTGATCCCGATGTGGCCAGTGATAAGGAGGACGATGATAAAATTAACGATTATGAGGATGATGACAATATTGAAGAATTCCAGGGTTCTGTGGTGAAGTTTGGAAGTTGAAAGGATTTCTTAATTTCGATATGCACAAAACTTCGAAATGATTGTTATTCAATGGAGGCAGAATGTTTCTTGAGCATAAAAAAAAAATTAAAAAAATATGACTTTGCCGATCGGTCAAGGCTAGCTTAACCGTTAGCTTTAAAATGTAAATTTAATCTCTGGAAAGTTTGCTTATACATAAATATTCAATATTCAATTTCATGTTACTCTCGTTATAATTTCAAACACAATAAACACAAATGAAATCATTACAACACAAATTCGAAAGTTATTCCATTCATTTGTTTCGTTAGTTTGTTTTCATTGATTAATAAAATATTATTGTTTCCACCTAATTGGAATGTAAATTACCAACATTACCAACTAATTAATGCAATACAAAAAGAAATACAAAATATTACAAAGGGATTGTTCAGTATTTAACAGAGATGCAAGATTCCGATTAAAAACAAGTGATCTTCGTTTAGTTTGCTTAAATATTTTTGTTGTTCTCGCTGTTGGTAACAAATTTCCACTGCTGCGTGCGGGTCACTTCTTTTGATTTATTTTAAGCTTTTTTTTTTTCAACTGCATTGTACAGAACAGAAGCGACACCTGACAGTTTTTTTATACCCTTGCAGAGGGTATTATAATTTTGACCAGAAGTTTGCAACGCAGTGAAGGAGACATTTCCGACCCTATAAAGTATATATATTCTTGATCAGCATCACCAGCCGAGTCGATATGGCTATGTCCGTCTGTCCGTCTGTCTGTCCGTCTGTCGGTTGCTATGTAAACTAGTCCCTCAGTTTTAAAGTTAATGGGCTGAAACTTTGCACCAACCCTTCAATCTGTTGCAGGTAGTATATAAGTCGCAACGGTCGGAATCGGAACACTACATCACATAGCTGCCATAGGAACGATTGGGAAAAACAGCCATTAATTCGCCATTCTTAAAGATATTTCATTTATTTCTTGGTAAACTCTATTTAATAGCAATTTTAACATATCCTAAAAGTTTAATCAAAATCGGACTACTATATCCTATAGCTACCATAGGAACGATAGGAGAAAATGGGTCATTGAGCATAACTCTGGTGTTTTTCAAGACAATTAATTCATTCTTGATAAAAACTGTTTTCATAGACATTAAAGCCTTTTTAGAAATTTAAAAACCAAAGATCGGATCACTATATCCTAAAGCTGCCATACAAACGATCAAACAGTTTTTCGGCCACTGGTCTGCAAGGGTATTCTAAGCTTCGGGTACCGAAGCTAGACTTCCTTTCTTGTTACTTATTTATTTCGGTGAAAAATAACATTGCTTTCAGGGTCGCCTGACAAACTGTGCGTGAAAGTGCCTGGGGATGTGGTGCTAAATAAAAAGTGGGAATAGGAATAGAATGGGACCTGCTCTTAAGCTAAGCCAACTTTATCAACTTAATTTGTACATAAATTCGTATTTTTCACATTTTTTTCCGAGCTCTGAGCTCTGCTGGAGTTTGATACTTGCGGTGGTTCATGGCGGTTTTTATTTTACTTTTTTTTCCCGCACTCTGCAAAGCTTAAATCGCTTTAAAAGTGTTTTTGTTTTTATTTCGAATTTTGGGATATAGAAAAATAATGTGTTCCTAATGTTTCCCTATATTATAAACAGAAATAAAAGAGCTCTTTTTTCTCCAGCTATTTTCAAAAGATTTGTAGAACTACACTAATTCTTAGCAAGTTGGAATTGCGAGAGATGAATTTCTTAGTCTGGAATTTGAGAAACTAAATTGTAATATTTGTGCACTGTTTTTTTTCGAGTGCAGCACTCCGCCACTTAATTTGATTATGGCCCGCGGAAAGTTTTGTGGGTCCTTGTTCGAAAAATTGTATTTAAAACTTTTGCGGAAAAGTGGCAAATGCTCTTTGTCTTGGGAGTTCACAGGTTGGTGGAAAGGTTGAGGGTTTTGGCCATAGGCACGTGCCATAAGTCATTTGTCAACAGGGAAAACTGATTGGATTCCATGACTAAGTGCGGTGTGGTATATTCTCATTCCCCTCCATTCGCTGTTCCCGATTTTTCAGCTTTTCTAGCTTTTCCATTCTAGTTGACTGGCAAAACGCTTAGTGCAAAATGTAATCATGCTTGGTTAACGCCAGCGTTGAGCCAATTTCCCCCGGCCAAAACGAAAATAAAGCTGGCAGCAAATCGGCTAGGCAAAGGAAAAGTGTCGTGGAAGTAATGCGAAAGAAAGAAAAGCATTTCAATAATAATCGCCTAGCCCCGAGAATTGTTTAGAGAAACTTTGCCAATTAATGTGGAAAACGATGACCCTCGACGCCTTGAGCCAATCGAATCCTTTCTGCCAAGGACACATCGCCATACCAATTAAGTGGTTAGGCCAATAAAATCTATCGAAAATAAAATAAATAAATATAAGAAGCAGATTTTGCAAATAATAGAAATTTATCAATACAACAATTTGCAGTATATGGATTTATTACAACTAATTTAATGTAAATTAATGCATTTTAAATAGAAAAATCTGCTGATAAAAATAGAACTCTTTCAAAACTGAAACTATAAAAATTGCTCTTGTATCTATATGGTACTTTTTAATGATATTATCAGATGCATTTTTTGTATTCCCATAAGTTCAATTAAATTGAGGAACTAATTTTGGAAAAGCTATGCTTTTCAATTAACAAAAAAGGCAATACCGTACATATATGTACTATATACGAGTATACCCCAAGGCTACCCAGTATAATGAAGTGGAGCTCCTTATTTTCAGTTGCGTCTTTCAGATTGAGAATGTCTTCTGGTAAACATTGCCAAAAATAATTTGTTTGGACTCGCAGCTGTGCGAAAAGTTCATCACTTTTGTTTTTCTTTCTTTTGCAGCGCGGGGCTTCGCTTTAATTAGCTTTCTCTCTCTGGCAGAAGGGCAGAAGGAGCCAAATGGATGCGGAAGGATAAGATTTTAAGTCAAGTTTAGAGGCAATTAATTAATTAAGGGACCAACTTTATACAGATCGCCCAGCGAACGCTGAGGATAAAAACAAAAATTTGTTAAACATTAAAACCAGTATTGTTTTTAAGAGTACAACAAAGAACAAACAGGGAAAACCATATAAACTAAGTTTAATAAATGTTTTTTAGTTGTTGTTGCTGCAAGAGCTCCTCCCAAACTATATGACTCACCTGGAGTTGGGTATACTTGGCGTATGCGTGATGTTACTCAAGACCTTCCCGCTTTTAAATGCGTTTGCTTTCCTATTTTTTTTAGCATAGGAAAGAGGGAGCACGCACTTTTCCGAACGGTAAACAAGTGAAAAACATTTCCATTTAGCACACACACACATGCAGATGGAAAATATATAGTCGAAGGCAGGATTCTAGGTGGGAACATTTCCAATTCACATTCAAATACAAAATAATGAACACGATTATCTAATTCGCTAAATATGACTAAATAAAATAGGTAAAGCAATCATTCAAATATTTACAAAACTAACTAACACCTTGTGCAGTTCGATGCTAGTTTTTCGCCCCGTGCTGTGAGGTGTGCGACAGTGTATTTGCCATGTTTTTAATCCACTTGAAGGCACTTAATGCCAAGCGTAAATGTGCCAAGTGCGGTGGGCGGGGACAAGAAAATTGTACAAGCTTAGATAACTACGAGGCGCCCCTTTGGCCTCCCTGGTGCTGAGTGCTTTCAGCTTGTTCAAATTCATAATTCCGATAAAAAAAAGGGAAGGAACAGCGACAGTGCCGGCAAATGTTCGCCAGAACAACAACGTACAAATAAATGAATAGAGAGCAGAGAGGATGCCAATGGTCAGCATAAGTAATCGACTCTGGGGTTACTCTCAAAAAGGGTTTCCAGATCTCCCTTAATCACCATTGTCGCACTCTCGGGGATGGAATTTCAGTATAGTAAAGTTGCACATATATGTATATAGTTGTGTTAAATAATTAAAGCGAATTTTAATTGTAAAAATCATTTTTGTTTAACTTATTTCTATACCTATAACTATACCACATCCTAAGATTAGTTCCTGCTGTCCATTAAGAATACATTCAATTTATATTGGGAACTGTATTTTTAGTGTTAAATATTTCTACTCTATTATCCAATATATATTTTATTTTCATTTTTGTATTTTCAGATACTGTTCAGCCACTTTCAATAACAAAACTAAGTTTGCCCGAATCAAGTAAGTCCTACTCTATAATTTAGTCCTGGCCGTTCATGACCGCTGATACCCTGTACTTGAGCCATGAATGTAAAACAATGTATCATTGGGAAAAAGCGTGTGTGTTAACTATAATAACAGTAATAACAACTAAACTCGATGGCAAATGACAGTTCTCAGATCCCACCGAAAACTCACACCCCTCCTCAGCCCCTCCCCACTACACCCATGGCCAGTGCATAGATTACGTTGCCATTTTCCCTCGCTGACTTAGCGAAAAACAGCAGAAACAGAAACGGAAAACTTCTGACAGCGACACACGTCTAAGATTACATGGGCGGTGGTTGCGAAGGGGGAGAGATTCTTGGGTGGTGGCTAGGGGGGTGAGTTATCCAAATGTGGCGGGGCACACTTAATTAAGCGCCTTTTTGTCTGCTGTAAGTTGATAATTGAGGTTTTGCCAGTTTTGCGGCAGGCAAAAGTTAATCCCTCCCACTCATTAAACAGCCTACCCCCCAACCCATAGCCCGCCGCCCCTGCAAGTGCCTTTTTTGCCCGCAATTTTCCCACTCGGAAAACCCAAATGCGAAGAGTGCCAACAAAAGGCGGATGAAAGGAGCCGCCAAACTACGGGCCAACCAAAAAAGGGAGGCCAATATAAATAAAGAGATAATTTCATTTCAACTCGGCATTTTTACTTAATTTCTTTAGCAAAATACAAAAAGATGCCGAAATCGTACACAAAATCTATCTTAATCAACAGAAGAATGAAAAAGCATTTCCAAACAAAAATAATTAAGGTATCTTTAAATTGATTTAAAATGATACAAATTTAAAAACAATCGGTTCGGGCAAAAATAAGATTCCCAATTCAAGAGATATCATTAGTGTTTTGAGATTGTTTTTAGGTTGTTTAAAAAAGCTGATTTATGGTCCTTTAATATTACTACCATAAAAAAAATACATATACTTAATATATACATATATTATGTTTACTTTTTATACCCGTGCAAATGGTATTTTGCAGTTATGGGCTGAAGTTTTTTACTCAATTCTTTAGCTGAATTGGGCACCGACTCTTCGACTCGGCTGGTGATGCTGATCAAGAATATATATACTTTATAGGGTCGGAGACGTCTCCTTCACTGCGTTACAAACTTCTGGTCAAAATTATAATACCCTCTGCAAGAGTATAATAAATATTGAGTTCGTTTCATAAGTTTCTTTATTCAGAGACAGTTCCAGTCAGTATGTATGGTGGTTCAACAAGGCAGCTAGAACAGTAGAATATCAACATTTTCAATGCAATAATAGTACTGGAGCATAAATAAAATTAATTTTCCCTTACATTGGTATTTAAAAAATATTAAATTATCGAATTAGAAATGGGAAGATTCATATTAGCTTTGACCGCATTTCACATTTGTTTTTTTTTACTGCCACTAACTTCCCTTTTAAAATTTTGTTCATTCTTTTATTTTTGCTTCTAAAAAAATAAAGGACTTGCCAAATTCGTGCCCTACAGATGTAGTTTTATTTAAATACTTTGCTTAAGATTTTATCTGAAACCCAAAAATATTTGTAGTTGAAAAGTATTCAAAAGTTAAACGTTGCGTTGCTTTTTGGCCGGAGCTGTCTTTACTTTTATTTGTTAACGTTATGTGCTCAATTGTGGACCTGAATCTTGTTAGTCTTATATAATGTCGTATATGTACCCAGGACTCCCAGGACTTCCCGCTCCTGCTCCTGAGCCCCTTCCTTCTTCCGACCTCGGACAGCTTAAGGGAACTGGCATTGTTGTGTAACATGTGTGTGTGTGTTAAAAGCTTAATGTGGATTATGTTTTTATGGCTCGTGGTCAGAGGTGGAAATCCTGGCGAGCCGATCCAGGACACTTTGCAGCCAGTAGCCAGGAGCCAGGACTTGGCAAATATTTGTGTTTGCTGCCATTTTCCTGCAATCTTTGGCTACCCAACTTCACCTCCTCGGAATTCCTGTCTCCCGGGACACACTCAACAAATATGCCAACAAGTCAGACTTTTCCAACTAAATTAAAGACTAAATTAAGTTTACTGATCCAAATTTGATTACAGCCAACACCGAAAACACTTTAAATCTTTAACTTTTTGGGCCACCATTTTCAGCAATTCAATTTCCATTGTTTTTCCAACAATTGTTAGCTGTCAGCTGTAGATTTATTTATAATGATTAAAGCTTATCTTTATACACTTTTTTTTTAATTTAATAACCTTTAAATTGAATAAGTAATATTAATGTTACTGGCCATTAATTAGAAATATATTTTCATTCGCATATCGAATACATCGATATTCGATAAATCGATACATCGATATTCGATAAATCGATACATCGATATTCGATAAATCGATACATCGATTTTTTGTTCGCATCGAACAAAAAAAGTTGCGTCGAACGGACGAGACTGTGCGCGTTGGTGGACGAATTGAAGTAGAAAATTAGACTCCGTGTGTGTTCTTGTTTTATTTGGCGCTGCTCTCCTCACAAATCGTGATCCGTAGAAACCACATAGCAAGGGATTAGGATCAGAGACGACTCCAAAGAAAGCAGGAAAACGGCTGGAGGACTAGAGACACTCACAATAACCACAGCAACTGCAGCGTCAAGCACAATAACGCACGCGCACACACTCACACACACAAGCATTTCAAAATGGCGCCCACAAAGGCAACAACCAGCGCGTCCGCCGTCCAGAATCAGCAGGCGGCCAATCCCCTCCTGGGCACCAGGAAGGGCCTCACCCGCCGGACCGCTGGCAACAATGCCAACATTGACCCCAACGCGGAGAACTTCCAGACGACGCGCGGCAAACGCAAGGCCGACCACAGCCCCATCAAGAACGACAAGATGAAGCGCTCGGCCCTGGGCAACCTCACCAACAATGTGAAGATCATGACACTGCATGCCGCCGGCCAGCAGCAGGAGGCCCTGCTGGAAGCCATGAACCAGGAAAATCTGACCATAAACGTCTTTGCCGCCGCTACCGCCCCAACTAACGCTAAGATGGTGACGCGCACCTCCAGCAAGACTGACGATACGGTGGAGAACTGTCACAGGGTGCTGGACAAGATTGAGGAGGCCATGGCCAGGCCCAGGCCGCGTCCCAAGGCGGTGCCCCCGAAGAAGAACGCTCTGGGTGATATGCCCTTACAGATGCCCGTTTTGATGCCGCCGATGCCGATGCAGAGCCTGGCCGCTCCCCAGATGGCTGTGCCCAAGCCGGTGCGCCGCATCTCCAACGACTTCAACAAGACTGAGGACAGCCGGTACATGTCCGCCCTGGAGGATGTGTCCAGCTGCGATTCCAACGACTTCAACAAGACTGAGGACACCGTGTACATCTCCGCCCTGGAGGATGTGTCCAGCTGCGATTCCATGTGCCTCTCGGGCAACTTTGAGGCTGCCCGCCGGCGTTCCGCCAAGTTACAGCAAAAGACTGAGCAGTAATCATGCTTGGTTAACGCCAGCGTTGAGCCAATTTCCCCCGGCCAAAACGAAAATAAAGCTGGCAGCAAATCGGCTAGGCAAAGGAAAAGTGTCGTGGAAGTAATGCGAAAGAAAGAAAAGCATTTCAATAATAATCGCCTAGCCCCGAGAATTGTTTAGAGAAACTTTGCCAATTAATGTGGAAAACGATGACNCCGCCGGCGTTCCGCCAAGTTACAGCAAAAGACTGAGCAGCAGCCGCCGCAACTTGTACTGCCTGCGGCCGACTCCAGCGAGGTGGTGCCCATCAAGCCGGTGCCTCTAGATGTGGAGGACTTCGACCGAAAGAACTGGGACGACCCCTTCCAGGTCTCGCACTACGCCATGGACATTTTTAATTATCTGAAATCCCGCGAGCCGGAGTTCCCCATTGCTGACTACATGCCCCGTCAGATCCACCTGACCACCTGGATGCGTGCCTTGCTGATCGACTGGATGGTGGAGGTGCAGGAGACGTTCGAGTTAAATCACGAGACCCTCTACCTGGCTGTTAAGATTGTGGACTTGTACCTCTGCCGCGAGGTGATCAGCATGGAAAAGCTGCAGCTTTTGGGCGACGCAGCCATCTTCATCGCCTGCAAGTACGACGAGCGCCAGCCGCCGCTGATCAAGGACTTCCTGTCCATCTGTGACGGGGCTTACAACCGCGACGAGCTGGTGGCCATGGAGCGGGAGGCTCTGCGCACCATCAACTTCGACCTGGGCATTCCGCTCTCGTACCGCTTTCTGCGCCGCTATGCCCGCTGCGCCAAGGTGCCGATGCCAACACTGACTTTGGCGCGATACATTCTGGAGCTGTCTTTGATGGACTACGCCACCATAGCTTTTAGCGACTCGAAAATGGCCTCGGCCGCTCTCTTTATGGCACTGCGCATGCACGGCGGACACGGGCAGCTGGACGAGCAGACCTGGAGCTCGACTTTGGTCTACTACACCGGCCTTGAGCTGGCCGAGTTCGGTGAGATTGTGCCGGTGCTGAATGCGGGACTGCATCGCAAGTCGCTGGCCACCAACGAGACGATACGGAACAAGTACTCGCTCAAGACATTCTACGAGGTGGCCAAGGTGCCGTTGTTGAGCAACCAGGAGCTATTCCAGAGCAACCTGGTCTTGGACCTGGACCTGAACCTGAACTGAACGACTGCCCCACAATTTAGCCAAATTCACCACGAGCTGAAAAATGTTACGCTTCAGTTAGGCTCTAAGACGCTTCAGCCTCTCGCAGGACCCATTGAAAACCCCCCTTTAACAACGGACCCCCACACGGATAGAAACCCCAAAACCCCTGATCTTAGCCCTAGCCCTAGCCCCTAGTCCCAAAGTCACAACTTATTATATTTTAATTATCATTTTTTTGCATAAATGGCGTGTGGTAAGAGGTGCTTTATGTTTTTTTTATCACGTTTTTGTTTAGTTTTCATTTATTTTCGAGCATTTAAAAATAAGCAGGAAAATTGTAATTAACTCTTAACCCGCCCCCAAAACATATAACCTTATACCGTCTAGCCCGATCGGAAATCGATTTAGGTTCTAATATGTACGCTAGATTTAAGAGATGCCAGACTTGAATAAACCTAACTCGTAAGCATATATTATAGAATATAATACACCGCAAGGGTATTCTAACATCTTCTAAATTTTTTCCATATTCTTTAACATTATTTTGGTGTGAAAATGAGAATCAGTATGCAAATTCTTTTTTGTTTGTTTAAAATTAGCAAATTAAAAGTCTTTGAAGAAAGCATTTAATAAAAAAAAATGTCATACTTAACAATTAAAATAAATTGAAAAATTTAAGAAAGTAAAGGAAGCACTCTTGAGTTCGAAGTCCCTTCGTATAATAAAATATAAAGATCGATTTCTACTGAAACTCATATTGAGATATATTGCCTATTCATTCCAACAATCATAATAACTAATCGAGAAAGTTCAGTTTGGAAAAAATGTTTCCATTTCATTACCGGTTATTTTCCCTGCCCAGTTTTTTTTCTTCTGTTATTTTCAGGGGGGTAACTTTTCCAACTTCGTTCTGCTGGCAAGGGGAATATTTAATAGCTCAGGTGGAGGGGAGGGAGGGGTGGATAAGAGGAGGGGAGTTGCGTTTTTGGTTACCGACTGCCAGGCGCATTGATTGAGCTACGTGCCGATGGGCGATAGCACCTGATCGTTCCAATTTTTTTGTTCGCTTCAGACAAAATGCGCAATTTTTGGAAACAAATATTTGGAACACACTTTAATTCCCCCGCACACCAAACAGAACAACAACAATCCGGCTGAGACAAAGGCAAGCCGAAACTGTTGACAACTAAATATTTTTCGGGTTCAGCTTTTTTTTTGGGGAGGAGTCTTCTTTGGTGGCAGATGAAGGGAAAAGCGTTTGGGATGGATGGATTGATGACACTGATGATGGCAGCGACGGCAAGGGTCTTTTCATGCTCCGTGCTCCGTGAAACGAGATACGAATCGCACAGACACACACACAGATACTCACCCACACACTCGCGGCCGTGTAACATGCATCCAAGTATGTGGAAAATGAAACAAGTTTCGGTTGCGAAGACCTTGTCCTGAGGATAAGTGGGCAGAAGGGGTCTGCGAGGAGGCGAGGACAAAGATACTCAAATGACACAGAAGCAAGCTGCCATTAAATATAGACAGGAACCAACATACACACACAGGTAAAGTCGAGGTGAGGTCAATGGGAACGAACCATAATTTAATAATAAATATTTAATCTATAAAAAACAGTGTTCTTCTATCAATGATTCATGAAGAATTAAATTTAAATTAATTTTGCAATTAATAAAATGTTAAATGTTAAATTGTTAAAGATAATTTTCAAACTAGTTAAATCAAAATCTCTAAAACATCCTTAAAGTACTAAGAAATGATTTGTATTTGGAAAGTGGGAACACGTATTGTAAATGTACCGGGAAAAAATAAATACTTTTTAAAGCTAATAGAAAATTTGTTATATAAGCTAAATTTTTAAATAGTAAAGAAGTAATCGTAATTATTATTTATAAACTTTTTTAATGGTATATATATTTAAGGGCTTTGTAAAGGTGTAACATAAAAAGTTAGTTAAACAAATATTAATATCGAATATATGTGGAGATATGATTAAATTTATTTCGAATAGAAAATATTACTAGTATATTTACTGCAAGTGCCTCATTGAAATTGAACAATGATTTTGAATTAAATTGGGATTAAATTCCCAAAACAATCTTTTACCATCTCACACTTTCAAACCCTAAAATATTATTGAGTTCTCAGCCACATTGAGCCTGATTAATTATTAAAACTAAATCTCCTATTTTGCTGACCTCGATTGTATGGAACATTGTGACATGTGTAACACCTTGTTGCTTGTTATAAAAGCCAAAACAGACTGAAATGCCACTCACAAATCGCATTCAAGCGTGAGAAGCTTGCACTCTGCGATGGGTTCGGGCAAGGGGGGTCAAGGGGGTCTGAACCCCCCCTCCCATATTTTTGTTGTTACAAATTAGCTTGACAACCGAGTTTTCTTTCCTCCTCCGTTTGATTTTTATAAACCTGCGGTTCGCTTTCAATCTGACGGCAAACGGAGCAAAAAATGCGAGAGCAAATATAACTTGTGCAGCCCCTTTCCGGAAAACCCTTTGCCACCCTTTGCCACCTCCCTTTGCTCCCCACAGCTGCGCCGTCAGGTGTAAATTGTTTTATTGACTTTTTTCGTTGAAAGCTTGTGTGTACTTAGCTTTTCTTGAGTATCTTTGTCTAATCCAACACAAATCTTTTTTAACTAACTTATTCAATGTTTTTTTCTATAAAAAAAATGAACAGAAGAAAATGAGAAGGGATTGAAAAATGCAACCTAAACTGCAGCAACAAACTTTGATATGGAAAACTTTGCTTGACTGTTGACACTGTTCTTTATACATTTTACGTGCAGATTTGAAGCAACTGAAACTTGCTTTTCTCAGATCCCCCCAGTCGAATATTTGTATGCACCCCCCCTCACCCTCACCACCACCCCTTTTTGCCACACAAGTTTTTCCCCAGTTCGAAATGTTCAACTTTTTGTGTGGCAAATGTAGCGAAAAATTTTTGCTGACGCTCCCTTCAGCCTTTTTTATGAAAGAGCAATGTTTCGTTTCGTTTTCTTTTATTTTATATTATTTTTCTACTTAATTAGATATCACATTTTGGAGCAAAACAATAACCCCGTGCACAAAACAGAGCTGATAATTGCCAGCATAAATCACGCGGGCCACGCGGCGTATGCGCAACATGTGAATGGAAATGAAACCAAAATGTAGCGAACGGGCACAAAATAAACAATAAACAAGAACGAAGAAACGGAACCGAAAGCCGCTTACAAATTGAGCGGCTGGAGTTGGCCAAAGTATTAATAATAGTCTGGAGTTGGCCTCATCGCAATCTGTTTTCGTTGTTACAGCCAAAAAAAGGTGCCACAGTGGTTTTTATAATCAGCGATGTTTGGAGAATTTTTGTGGAAAAGTTTCCCAGTTTTATTAATATTATCATAAATTTGTACATTTTGTTTATATATTGGTTATAAAACAGATTTTTAGATGTGTTTGAATGTAGAGGTAACTGGTCCCTTCAGGATTAGCTGTGGGTGAGTCTTCCGAAAGTTTCGGTCTTAGGTTTTATTTTAGTTTTTGAATTGAAAAAGGGCATCATTCAAAGATTAAATTTAAGACTTACATTTTCATGTATTATTTAAAGGAACTAAACTAGATTTTTCATAGAATCTGTTTCAGATTAATTTTTCTAAGACTTACATTTCAAGCAATTTCACGTTAGAAATTTTAATACAGATTTTAACCAACTACCTTCAAATACCATTTCAACCTTTGAAGCTAAATAACAAGTTAAAGAAATGAGGCCTTGTTTTTTTTTTTTAACACCAAAATGTATATTTTGCCCCACTGTAATGTCCTGATGGCTAATGAGCCAAAGTGCAAGGCTCCGTTCATCCTGTTTATCGCTGCCATCGCCCGCTGTGATGGCTTCGCTCTACTTTGCTTGGCTTTTTCTGTCGTAAACGTTTTTCCGGGTATTTTCGGTGGCTTTTGGCTTTGCCCCCGGAAAATGTGCTAGGTGGAAGGGGAGAGGGAGGGGGATCATAATTCATTTCCATATAATTTGACTTGCACAGGCGCAGCGTCAACGGTAAAAATGAAAGAGAATATATGACTGTCGCGGCACACTGCGCGAAAAGTTAGCGTTCAGTTTTAAGTTGTAAACATATTTAAAAGTTTTTAGGTGCAATTATAAACACATGTAATTATGCAATAGAATATCGTATATCGAAAGATAACAAAGAGAAAAGCAATAATTTATGCCTATATTTTAATTAAAAAACTTTCCTTTTGTTGCAGCAATGTAAGATTAGGGAAGTTTAATGTTTTTTAAGTGTGCTGAGGATTTCCCTCAGTAATGTACAGTGGGTGGGGTTGGGTGCGGAGGGGCGAAGGTGGGAAGGGGGAAGGGGCAAGGGGGAAGGCACCTGCCCGCCGCAGACAGCTGTCACTTAAACTCACTTCTCGGCTGACAACTACGTCGAGAGCAGCATCCTGCAGATACTTCGGAGGAGTCCGGCAAAGTATCTTTTTTATCAGCAAAGGGTGCGTGCTGGTGCGAAATGTTAAAAGCTTTTCGCCTTCAATGAACGTTCACTGCGGTTTTTCCTTGTGTTCTTTGGAAATCTGTGGAAATCAATGGCAATGTTACGAAAAGCTGATTAAATTGAAGCCACTTACAATGAAAAAGGTGCAAAGAAATGCGTTCAATTTGTGTAATGTAGATCGATTTCAACATCGATGGTCGTAAATCAATAAGTTTATATATATAAAATGTAAGTAAATGCATTTAAATTTAAAAAAATATATGCTCCTACCTAATTTATATATAAAATGGAATGCATTTAAATGAATAAATACAATCTTACGGCAAAGGTTTTTTAATTAATTGTTGTGAATGTGGAATAAAGTAAGGTGCGAGTTTTACAATTCCCATTTACAATTTTGAATTAAAAAATACTTCACCAGAACGATATTTTTCTCAATATTGGAAGGTTTTTTATTTTAATATGTTTTTGTTACTTTCAATTATATGTTCAACGGTGTGTTAAAGGTGTTTTTATTATTTTAAGTTCTAGTTACCACAGGATATTAGGTAAATTTGGATATTTTAAGAGCTACTTCAGCACTCTTTATTTTTAATTACCTATTTTTAAAAATCCCCATTAAAGTGGCTTTAGTTGGTTTGTATTTGTTATGCATATGATTATTAATTTTAGGGAAGGGAAAACCCGATTGCATCTATGTAAATGTTTTGCACTTAAAGTTTCGATTTCCCATTTTCCGTATTTATCCGAACCCGATTCGATCCGTTTTTTGATTGTATGCATTAAATGCTGCGCGTGCTCTCTCTTCATTAACGAAAGAATTTAATTGGAAACTCTATATATAGTATCTCTGTATATAGTTTCCGAAAGAGACGGAACCATCAAAGCACAAAATGGCTGCACAATTGGATGTCCAATCTAGTGATGTCCCTCGGATTGCTCTCTCCCCCCGCAGTTTACTCAATAAAATTCACGACTCGCAGACAGAGACAGAGACAGAGACGCGGAGATGGGGAATGAAAGAGACAGGACTATACTATAAACAGTTTTGCATCTCTTCCAACATTCTGTCGAAGGACCCTGAATAAATGACCCAAGCATATTAAACTAACAAACACCGACCCCCCCTCCCCCTCCACTCACCTGTTGTATGGCACTGCATCGGGGATAATGTCGATCCTGGCATCTACCTGATTGTTTAGTCAACGGAATGACTGATGACCAAGTGGCATGTTGTAATACATATATAGTACACCTGTGGACACTCACAACACTTACCCGAAGTAATTAGACCCTGTACCCAAAGGGTAGAGGGTATATTAAGTTTGTGCAAATGTATGTAACAGGCAGAAGAAGGCGTGGCAGACCCCACAAAGTATATATATTCTTCATCAGAATGACGAGCTGAATCGATATAGCCATGTCCGTCTGTCCGTCCGTCCGTCCGGATGAACACACGGATCTCAGCAACTGTAAGAGCTAGAGGAACCTTATTACCAGTGTAGATTCTCCTAATACTGAGTCAATTAGAGTTAATTTTTTTAAGTCGGCGCCACGCCCACCGCCCCCGCAATTTGTATTTGAATTTTTGCACTGCCCTGCACTGCACAATTTTCAAGCTAAAATTTTTTTAAAACTACACATGCAATTGGAGCATAGATTTCTACCGATCCTGAAAATTTCATCAAGATTGGTTAATTAGAAAGCGCACAATAAATACCTAAAGTTTACAGGCGCTAAACACAAAAAAGCTGTTTATTTGCGCAAACAAACGGTAAATTGCTTGCGTTCGATGGTTGATTTTTCTCGGAAGTGTCGCTGCAGCTGCGCTGCCACTACCTTCATATACATACATACGAATGTGTATGTATGTATGTATGTATGAATGTGCGTCTTCAATATATTTATATTAGCTTCAAAAAGTTTGGGTTTGTCGAATGGTTATGACTTTCGAATTAAAACGCGAAGATCTTGGGTTCGAATCCCAGACCGGTCTCGGTGTGAATATATATTTATTTATTTTTTTTTTTTGCTTATAACCAAATTTGTACAGGGTCTGTAACAGTCGGGAAACTCGACTGTAATTATTGATGTTAAGAGAGTCGAACAACTGTAGCTAATATAGTACATTAAAAATAATCTTAAAAAGTTTTGCAAAGGAAATATTAAACAAGTATGGAATGTGTATAAGTGAATTTGTTTTTAGTATTTATAATAATTTAATTTAAACTTGAAAATGTAATAGACAAAATAATTACTAATGCTGGAAAATTCATTTACTAAAAATTCTAAACATACAAATAATTACGCCAGAAATGAGAGAAACAATAAATTCAGAATTAATTGTGTTGCGCTTAAATATCGAACATTAAATTTTCTTTAATTTAAAAACTGTTCTTTATTTTTATAGGTTTACATGTTGAAATTGAATACGCATATAAATCAAATGTAATCCCTCAGATAACACGCATTTATTTATGATAACCAAGTCTATTTTTCCAGTACAATGCAACCAAGAAAAGACAATACCTCTTGATATTTTTGTTAGTTACTTAAAGAATTTGATGTTTGTTAAAGACAAACTGGACATCGGCTTGTTATTATTTATCTCCAGACATGAGTCCACTTTCGTGTTTTTCTGTTAATTTGTTTTTCTTTTGTATTTTTCTGGCCACTCATCGATCAAAAGGCCCAAATCGGCCCATTAGTCAGTTGGCCAAGTTGGTTGAGTGGAGTTTCGGGACATTAGTCAAAATGTTAACTAAATATGGCTTCAATTGTTTAACTGCCGCTGACAGCGGTTGCCAACGAAAAAACAAAGGCTGATGTACACTGGAAAAAATCGAATCACATTTTCGGAAGTGAAAGGAAATGGAATTCTATCAATCAATCAATTTGGAAAACCTTCAAACCAAAAAAATATTATATCCACAACAAATTAATACAATATGAATTTAAAAAAAACTATTTTCAATATAAAGTATAATTATATAATATATGATAAACTATTTCGGTAGGAAAAAAGAGGAGATGCTTTATAAAATATGGCAGGAATTTGCTAATTTGTTTGGCATTTTAAATATGTTATGCATTGCTATACATTAAAAGTTCTCAGGAATCCCTTACAAAACAAAACAAAAATCTCTTGAACTTACAAGATATTGTGTTTACAAATAAGTGGGCTAAGCCTTAAAAAAAATTGGTAAAAATTAAATAAATATATATTATAAGCCTAAATACAATTGTATACTTTAATAAAGGTTTGTGTTCCGCAAGTGTGACTAAAAAAGGGAACAGCATTTGGCCATGATTGAATTTTGTTCTTGGGTGAGCTGAAAAAAAGACCACGAAGCG
>JAJJHY010010830.1:0-21288 GCA_021224005.1 Drosophila setifemur
CATGTGGAGCATTATGGTCACAGCCTTAAATTCTGGGCTCGCGAAAACTACCAAATCGTTAGATCTCTTGGACCTCGTACAGAACCGAACAACTGAACTTAAAAATCTTTTCGATTCGATGCTTCACGATGTGCACAACGATTTCTCTCCGAACGGCTTCTACGGAAAAGAAAAACTAGAACTGGAGAGAAGTATCCAGCGAAGAAATGAACTCCGACTGCAAGCTTTTATAGGTGATTACATCGCTGCGATCGGATCTCTTATTTTTGGACCGATAGGATTGGCAATAGGTCTGACGGTCGTTGCTATTGGTTTAAAAATTGGGGAAATCGAATATTGGAATCGAATTACAACGTACGAAGATCAAATAAGGGCTATTGACGCCACATTGCGTTTGATAGAAGCCAAAATCAAAGAAGCCACTGAAATAGTCAAAGATGTCAACTTAAACTTGGAAGTGGAACGAACCAACCTGTACACCCTCAGGGGAAAAATAGAAGGTGCCAACAATGTAAGTAATGAGTATGAAAATAGAAAGCCTCTTATAAAACATTTTCAACTCCATCTGTTCCTTAGAACTGACCACTCCTGAATAACACACTCCACGGTTTATTGGTTCCAAATCTCTCGGATTTGGGAGCCTAATGTTATAACTACACCATGTGCCACGGGTTTGGTTCGCCGTTCTATCTAAACAAGGAAACCGACAGAGCAAAGCGACATGCCACGGACATATGTGAGGCCCAGAGAATCCAGGCCAAAACCATATTGGCCGAGTCCAAACCTTCAAACAGTACGCTTGAAACTATGGAACCCATCTTGGATGGAATGAGTTGTGGTGCTAAAACATGGTTGCCGGACGAGATTGACGATGGACAGCCTCCAGTCAAAGATGCCATCAAGGAGGTTCACTCCTTCCGCCGATCCTCTTTCAGTACTCCGTCAATGAGCATGGTTGAAGCATGCTCAATAGAAGAAAACATAAGGGATTACCCCCTTTTCCAATATTGATTAATCAATATTTGGATCGCTTTGAAAACAGATTCAGTCAACGAAAGATAGTTGGTTTCTTGTACTTGCTTTACTTTAGCGGTCAAAAATCTGTTCCTTAGTTTTCAATAAAGATTCGTCAATATCGTAAATAATGAATACGTTATATGCCCGTGCAGAGGGTAATTTCATTTATCCCACAAGTTTTTAACGCCCTGAATCTACAGTTGTCCATTTCTACTAGCATATCAAATTTAAAGTTGTCGGGCAGTAGCTTATTAAGCCTTATTTCTGTTGCTTCACATAGTTGCTAAAGAAATGACTCGGAATTGTAAAAGACAATTTAAAAATTAACGTTTTCCGATACTGATAGTCTAATCAAAATCGGAACACAATATCCCTTAAAAATAATGGGAAAAAATGGTTAATTTAAAAAAATAAATTATAATCAGGAAAGGATATAAAAAGGGGAAAAATTAACAATATATCTTTGAAACCTCAATTCTCCCCTCCCTTTTATGGCAGCTATATGATATAGTGAACTGATTTTTATCCACCAGTTAATTTAAACTTAAAGGCAGGATATCAGTCCAATGCTCTCAAACCACTTGCTCGTTTTTAGCTACCAAGCCATAGGATATATATAATATGACAGCTGTAAGATATAAAGCTCGATTTTTCTGTGACTTTCAGGATCCGCCAAGGCAGTTATAAATTCTCATATAAACAAGAAAGAAAGGCTAGTTTTGGGGCCCGAAGCTTAGAATACCCTTGCAGACTAGTTGCCTTTAAACCGTTCGATCATTTTTTGTATGGCAGCTATAGGATAAAGTGGTCCGATTCTTGGGTTTTCATTTTTTAAATTGGTTTTAATGTAAATGAAGTATATTGTCCAAGAATGAAAAATTTTTAGTAATAAACACCAGAGTTATGGTTAATGACCCATTTTATCCCATCGTTCCTATGGCAGCCAAAGGATATAGTAGTCCGATTTGGACAATATTTGTAGGATAGGTTAATATAGTTATTAAAAAGTGATCCATAAAGAATCAATCAATTATCTTCGAAGTATGTCGAACTTACGACCTTTTTTCCCAATCGTTCCTATGGCAGCTATGTGATGTAATGTTCCGATTCCGTCCGTTACTTACGCCCGACTTATATACTACCTGCAACAGATAGAAGAGTTGGTGCAAAGATTCAGCCCGATACCTCTAAAACTGAGAGACTAGTTTACATAGCAACCGACAGACGGTCATGGCTAAATCGACTCGGCAGATCATGAATATATATACTTTATGGGGTCTTAGATGTCTCTTTCACTGCTTTGCAAACTTCTGGTAAAAATTCCTACTTCCAACAGAATAAATGTTCCCAGCTTTGCAGCGCCCATTAAAGTTTTGCCCTCGGCTTTCCCTGAGAGAGGGATTCGTCCCTTGGGGTGATCACTCGCTCACCGGTGTTGGATGGCCATTCCGAAAATCCAAAAAGCCTTGGGTTGGCGCAGAGCACTCAGCGAATCAGTCCAAGGTGACGGGAGGCGATGCATCCTTCGATACAAATACCCTCACTCACCACCTCTTCCAAGTCCCATCAGTTATAAATTAATTATAGCCCACCTTGGCCGGACTGAGTCTGCAACCCGGCTATAATCTATAATGTAACAGACTCATTCAAAGGGTAACAAACTATTGGAAGAAGGACGTCTTGCCACCGATACTTAATTGTATTGAGTATTCCTTAGTTGTAAAGTTTAATACCTATTATAGTGCAATGATTTCAAAAACCTTTGGTTAACTGCATTAATACAAGTGTTCTAAACTGTTTAAAACTTACAAGAACTTTGTCCGGGACTTCTTGGATTAGCAGGAATTCAATTCTTTCGGAAAGCACCTGCTTGTAGTTGAATTTGATCTGTATTAAAATATTACTCAGCAATTAAAGACAGCCCCAAATTGAAGCTTCAAAATATGGCGGAAGTGGATATCTGAAGTGTGGCCGTTTACTCACTAGGGACAAATAACCAAACGCCAAATCTAAAATACTAAAGTTTGTGTGTTTTACCCGTTTCAAGACGTTTTATTTAAGTTAAGATGTTGTAATCGTCCCATTTTCGTATCTTTATGATTTCACACCTTGTGTATAAATGCTATTCAATCAAATACTCTGAATACTCTGTTTAATATATACGGCTTTCCAGAACACTTGATCTATATGTACTAGGAGAGATAATGGAATGCAACAAATATTAGTTGTACCGTATTGATATAATAATGGTCCGAAAACCGTGTCAACGAAACTGCAATATTTCAGAAATTTCGTTGTCACGACCAAAACTTGAAAAGGATTCCCGGCCACAATAAGAAGGAAAATTGTGTTCTGAAATTGGAGTAGCATTCTTAAATGAAACTTAAATAATATATTCTGCTATCTCCTATATATGTAGATACAATTTTGCGGTATACTCGGACGATAGCTTAAGTGTGACCATTTCCTTAATATTAATATCGCCAACTTCAAAATACTAAATAGCTATCGGCTTCAAATTCGAACCGCAACAATGGCTCTCCTGAGCTTATTATTTATGTAAGCCCTCTTGATACTGGTGTATTTCAATGATTCTAATATACCAGGGGGCTCAAATCGTAACTTGCACTATATATATATGCATCTAAATTGTCATTTAAAATACCCAATATCCAAAATATCAATTTTGGAATTTTCCAAGCATGGTTCTACGATTAGTAAGTAAGCATCAGTCTACTTGAGTAAGAGGGAAGTTGAAAGTTTGGTTCCCAGTTGAGGCCTCTAATTTTGTCTTGGTGAACTTCATACTGAGGACTCCAGACACATGATCCGTACTCAAGAATTGGCCGGACAAGCGAGACGTACAAAGTCTTAGTCACATAGGGGTCATTAAATTCTTTTGACCACCTTTTTATAAAGCCTAACACAGCCATGGCCTTATTTACCATGCATGAAATGTGGTCAGTAAATTTTAATTTGGCATCAAGTACGACACCAAGAACATCAACACGCGTGATTCTACCAAGAAAGACTCCGTCTAGAGAGTAAGCAGCAAACTGAGGATCTTCACGGTGAAATGTCATCAGTTTGCACTTAGAGCCGTTTAATTTTAGTGAATTTACTACACACCATGCCTGTAAGTTATTAAGATCGGCCTGTAAGACCGATTGACGAGAGGGATCACTATATTGAATACAAAGCTTGACATCGTCCGCGTACATTAGTACGCGAGAATTAAGCACGACCGATGGAAGGTCGTTAATGAAGAGTGTGAACAGCAGAGGACCAAGGCTACTACCTTGAGGGACGCCCGAAAAGAACAGGGATATGAAGACCTCGGACCCCCCAACAGTTACCTAGGGTGGCTAGATCAAATATGTATGCACAGATGTCTGGTGTCCATACATATGAACATTGAGATCTCGGAGAATTTGCTACTGATCGGTCAACAAGCATTGAAGACTAAGATTTAGGCTATTACTCTTTTAGGGGAACGCAACATGTTAGCTAATAATAGTGCCTCAGACAGAGACATCACATGTCAAAATTAGTTCATTGCTAGTAGGCAGCTTCATAGTTTTTTCTCCTTTTTTTTCCTTTTGAAATAAGTTGGTAAATAGTTCTATCAAATATGATCAAACAAGAAGTCGATGGGGGAAAGTCGACGCTATATTAAAGAGCCACCTGTTTGGGAATTTAGTCAGTTTTGCCAGAAATCAGGATGGTAACTATTTTTGAGCGCCCAATATGTTTTTCCTCTCTTCATTTTCCAATTAAATATTTTTAAATTAAAATTTAAGAAATTTGGAAAGATAATGGGATTTTCATTATCATCATGGTTTTCGTTATTGACATCTCATGAAGGCTATCGAAATATGAGGAATCGATAACGTCAATGCCAAAATGTATCGATGTATATAGTATCGATATCAATCAGAGCATAAATAGTTGCTGAAAATTGTATTATTGTTAATTTAATAAAACGTATATTACCTGAACATTAAGAAGGCATCAGTCAGAGTTGTTTCCCGAGGATCACGAACCAGTTGACTGGATGTAGAAAACACACACTCGTGCAAGGAAATCAAATTGCTTCCGTGTGGAAAGCTCAGCCTATCGTTAGAAGGGGAAAACCGAAGAAATAAAGTTCTGGACCATAATGGCGTCCAAGCACATTTACTCTAGCACATTATGACGACGCAATTAACTGCTACTCAAAGGCCATCGTGAGTATTCTTCCTGTCTTCTGGACCCAAGGTGTATATGTTGCTTATATTGTTAATGTTGATGCGTTCCAGATTTTCTATGTGGCAAAATAAGCTTAGAGATTTTAACGGAGCCTGTGATAACTCCATCTGAAATTACCTATAAGCGTAAAGACATTGAGGAGCATTTACAACGTGTTGGTCACTTTGATCCTGTTACACGCGTAAAACTCACTCAGGATCAGTTAATACCAAATTTCTCGATGAAAGAAGTTGTTGACTCTTTTATTGCTGAGAATGAATGGTCCTTAGATTACTGAGTAATGCAAAGATGAACTAATATTGTAATAGATTAGCTGTTAAACCCCTGTTCCCATTGTCAAAAAGAAAATAATAGTGATACAAAAAAGTGGATCTGCTAGTGATAACAGTTACAGATTACAAACTATTTTACATAATGGTTCTTTATAATTCGTAAAAATACTTTGTTTATTTCTAAGGTACAGAACATTTGACATTTGTCACATTTTTATACCCTTGCTGAAGGTATTAGTTTTTGACAAGAAGCTTATAACTCAGGGAAGAAGACATCTCCGACCCTATAATTTAGTCTTGATCAGCATCACCCACGAGCCAAGTCGATCTAGCCATGTCCGTCTATCTGTCCGTCTGTCGGTTGATATGCAAACTAGTTTCTCAGGTTTAATACTATCGGGCTGTAACTTTGCACCAACCCTTCTTTTGTTGCAGGTTATATGTTGGAAGTGCCATAAATTGCCCATATTTTTAAGATATTTGATTTGTTCTGAAGAAAGTGTCATCAAAATGGGACCACAATATCCTATAGCTGCCATAGGATAAATGTGAGACCATAACTCTGGTATTTTTTGAGACAATGAAATAATTCTTGGAAAATATAGTTTTCATAGACATTAAAGCCGATTTATAAAATTAAAAACCAAAAATGAGTACAGCAAAAAATCATAAATCATCAAAATCATCAAAATCAAATTCAAATCACACAAGAATCAAAAATTGTGAACATGCTCATTAGGGTCAATTTCGCTAGTAATTCGGTAAACTAGTGTCGCAATCTGATTGACAGCCGACCATGAAATTATATGAAATTGCAATCGGAATGGGAATCAGATATTTGTGGCTTTATAGTACATATCGCAGAATGTCGGGTGGGCGGATTAATGATTATTGACATTCAACGAAAATAGATTCTTTTGATAACGAAATGTAAATTAAAAGTTCAAGGGCATCCGAAAACGTTGAAAACATGTTTAAGAGTCGCATATCAACTGCACCAAATCTGGTCAAGAATATATGAGAATATATGGTCAATATTATAGTACCTCTCTTCGAATTGGAATTTAATTTTACGAGTTTACAGCCCTCTTCAACTTATCTCTTTAACATTTCACGGACAACGACCTTAAAATTGAACTCAAATTAACGCAGCTCATTTGAGATTTAGAGCGGCTTAGAATCGCAGCTGCAACAGTTGCAACAGCTTCTGATGAATTGGTCAAAACACTTGGCCAGTTGCGATTAATTGACATTTCCGATTCCGTTTCCGGCCTGAATTTATTTGCTGAAATGTTTAATAAGCCGGGCGAAGGCTGCCCCCTTAAACTCAACTCAGCTCAGTCTTCAAAGTGTTTGCACAAAATCAATGTGCTCACAAATTACAAACGAAATTACAATTATAGTACACAATCATTCGACATTCGATATGCAAAATGTTCAAATTGCATTTACTATATCAATGCCAGGAAAATGCCAATGCAAATACATCATTGCCCAGAATCACTAAACAAAAATTATAGTACGCTAAAAGTGTCAAATATAAATTGAAGATATACAAGTATTATACCTAAGTCCATTTAAATATATATATACAATTAATTTAATTATAAATTATTACATAAATGTATGGAAATACCTTTTGAATTAATTTTCTATTCGTTTTCCTGTTGCTTTGATATTGTGTTCAAATATTATTAAAAACATATATTAATTCAATATTTAACTAAATCCCTTTCTATAAATTAATTTTTAATTCTGCATACCAATAAAAATTACGCTAAAAAATGCAAATATAAATTGAAGAGAAATTATACCTATATAAATTCGATTTAATTCAGGATTTTCACTTATAAAAATATATGGAATATAACCTTTGATTTAATGTTTTATTCCTTTTCCTATATTTTCCTGTATGCTTTTGCCAATTTAAAACATTATCTTTTCACAAATTATGTGACATATTATATATTATTCAATGGATATATCAATTAAAAATTTAACTAATTCCATTTTGTTTGTAAATACATTTTTAAGATACATTTGCAGAACACAACATTTTCATATGAGACATATTCACAAATCCCAGGGTATTGCTTGTTGTTAGATATAGTTTTCTAATCCATCTCCCCACATTTTTTATGAAGGTCATTTTGGTGATGAAGGCACTGAATCTGTACGGCGGCAGCCACTTGTCGGTCATCATCCAGATCATTTCGCATGTGGTGGCCTACACAAACTCCTGCATCAACCCGATTCTATATGCTTTCCTATCCGACAACTTCCGCAAGGCATTCCGCAAGGTAGGTTCTCGGGTTCCGCATCTGGCATTTGTAATAATTCCCCACTCCGATTCGCAATCCGAATCTGAATCGGAATCCAGGTGGTTTGGTGCGGCAGCCCTCCTCCCTTGATGACCAACCATCAGGTGACCAAGACCACGCGAACTGCAACCGGCAACGGGACGTCCAATATTGAAATGCTCTAAGCGGGTAAAAACGAATTTCTTTTAATAGGAAATAAATATGTATGCATTAATTTATTATTTAAATAATTATTACTTGAATAATTATTAATGGATTTGATGATTTATACATTTTTAGATTGAATTTTAGTTGTTTTTGCCTTCCTAAATTAATTCTAGTTAAACGAAAAAATAAATCACTTGTATTTTTTTAATAGTAACAAAAATTTTGTTTGAATTGGCACGGGGAGCTGGGCTACAAGAGACGTGGCTTTCGGCAGGATGTGGATGCTGCAGGGATGCCCCTCTCTCCCCGCCGCGGCCAGCGAACCTGAGAGTCGCTGGGCCTCCCGCTGACCCTCGACGTCCAGGCGGGCGCCTACTACTGCTCATCGTCCAGCAGCATCGGCTTTAAGATCGGCCTGCACAGCCCCAACGAGTCGCCAAATGTGCGGGAGACCGGAGTCCGGCTGGCGCCCGTCATGGAGACGAAGCTGCGGATAGACCCGGCGAAAATCCCGACTTAGGAGTGCCTGCCCTCTCCTTCAGCACCTCGGCCTACTCCACGAAGATCTCCCACTACGGCTTCGAGCAGGCACATCCCAATGGGCGGTGGAACTTCTCCGACTCCTATGTGGAGCGCAGCGTGGCGGTGGTGAATATGTACTTCAAGGATCCCACATTCAGGGCCAACAAGCAAACCGAGTTCATCGGACTCTCCGATTTCCTATGTGAGTGCAAATAGCTATAAAATCATACATTAATTTAATTTGCTGCTTACTTCTATTTCAAAAACTAATTATAATACAAATCAAACCAAAGTAATTTCCTTTACGATATTTCGCTTACATAATTAATATTTAGAAAACTCATTACATTATTTGGTTTAGCTATATTTAATATATATTTAACATCGAATCCCTTGCAGCGGCAGTTGGCGGCCTGATGGGCTTGTTCTTGGGCTTCAGCTTCGTCTCCATAGCCGAGTGCTTCTACTTCGCCCTCATTCGACCTTGCCGCACTTGCTCGGAACTCAGGCAGCAGCAGCAGAAGGAGCAGCAGCAGGAGCCGCAGGTGATGATCGCCCCAAAGATTGGATTGCCAGGAAAGATCAAATACGTTTCGCCAGCGGTAGGCCGAGATGGCCTACCAGCAGCCCCAGAGGCTCCACTTTAATCCGGCTTAAACACAGCACTAAACAACTGGCTAGCTAATCTAAATGAGCTCCCAGTACTTGGTGAGGAAATCGTTCTGGGGCAGCGCCAAACTCGTGAGTTCCTCGTAGCTCAGTGCGAATTGTCTCGCCTTAGTCTGGAATTCGTTGTCAAATATCTGAAAAGTGAAATTAAGGAATCAATAAAAATCACAGATGCTCCCCCCCAAACCCGTTTTGTTATTCAAAGGCATCCCGCAGGGCCCGCTTACATTCAACTCCTTCCTTTCCAGCAGTGGTCCCAGATCGAACACCATGATGGGCAGCGAAGAATTCATGAATCGATCAGCATTGGCCACCTCGGGCATGGAGTGCTTCTGCAGCAGGGCGATTTCCTACAGCGAACTGTTGATGGCCTCCGACTTGACCGGGTCCGATGCGGTTTCATCGTAGGGATCGCTGATCTCCTCTGCGTTGTGACTGCCGCGGATCAGCTTCTGCAGGCCAGTGTGCCGCAGTAGCAAACGAAGCGAATCATAATCACAGCATCCTCGGTGGGCGATCGGAGGGCCAAGCGAGCCAAACGCTTCACGAAGGCCGCCACCAGATTCTCCGGCAAGTGCGTGGAGGTGAGAAAGATGTCGGCCAGGTAGATGGCGGACTGTCGGATAAAAACTGTTTAACTTTTAAATCAATGTAAATCAATTGTAATTATACATTTTATTCATTGTTTGATTTTTTCCTTTTTATTTGGCGCCCTTAAAGAGTTTATTTATCGTTTTGTGCCTTCAAATTAACAAAAAAAAGTCATGTATTTAATTCCTTTTTTAATGCTGAAAGTTTTTTTAAGATATCCTTAAATCTCTCCACCCAAATAGGAGTAGCAATTTTATTTGATATGATGTCATGGGCAGGGCCCAAATTTAGCAGAACATTTTCAAAACACCACTGGGTAAACATCACCATAATTTATATTTTATAATTTACAATATAATAAAACAAACACAATGCACGAAAATTCTTTACTCAACTTCGAAAATGGAGATTGAGAAGCTCCAAATGAAGATCAAGATGAGCTGGATGACTTCGGGTAGGAGCTACGCATAATCCCGGATGACGAGTTCGACGAAGAGCTCGAGGAGCTGGAGTATCAAGAGGAACACGAAGAGCAAGAGGAGGAGGATGAGGAGGTGGAGGATGAGGAGGAAGTGCAGGATGACGAGGAGGTGGAGAATGAGGATGAGGACGTGGAGGAGAGGAGGAGCTCCCACAGCCAGTGCTGGAAATACCAGTCCTGGTTTGTACCTCCTTTTCTACAAGAATTCTTGTAGAAAAAAAGGTACAAAGCATGGTGTCTTCCATATCAGACGAACCAGAAGAACATACGTGGGCGCGGATGGAGATAAAAAAGATTCTGATACAATCAACAAACGATCAAATGAGCGAACACATGGTATCCGAGCGGAGGACGATGAGGACCAGGAGAAGGGCACTGTTGAAAGTCCTGCAACTAGAGGACATCCTAATGCGGCAGTTGGCGGCAGAGGAGCAAACGGATGTGGTGACTGGGGCGTCGCCTTAGTTAAACTGGCCAAGGACCAGTCGCTCGAAGATATTTTAAAGGAAAATATGATATGGTTGGCAGAACAAATCGCTAAACTCAAGGGTGAAATCGAGCAACTTCGAGAATGTCGAGGGGAGTACGAAGTTATACTGCCCTGCTTGTCCTGGGGGGTAATGGTCTAATGGACTCCTGGCAATGCCTCCACGATGGCCCCCAAATAGTCAATCGGCACATACGTTTCATGAAGATGGCGGGGGTAGAACATGTTGTACAGCTTCTCGTAGACATCCGGGTAGGTGATGTTCTGCTTCAGCATCAAAGTGAAGATTCCCTGGAGCGCCAACAAGGCAATGGGACCATCTGCGAGAGTGTCAAATGGATTAGTATGCTTATTTTTGTGAATATATATATTAGAATATAAATCGTGGCTGAGGAATACGAACCGAACTGATGCAGCGAGTCCATTAGGAAGTCGGTCTGCTGAATGGGATCCTCCAGGTGGTTGATCACTCGCTCCAGCAGAACCACTAGGATTTGGCGATGCAGCTTCTCGTCGACTCCACTGCTGGCGAGGATGGTGGCCTGCCAGAGTTGGTTCAGTTTCTTCCGGTTCTGCTCGTAGCTGAAGCTCCTCGACTTTTCCTCCGGCTGCACATGGTATTGAACAGCGCCAGGAAGTTGCTGGCCTTGACGGGATCATCCCTGAGGTCCCCCGCTGGCAGCAGGTGCCCCAATTGCTTCAGTGTGATTTCCAAGACATCAAGATTCTTGCAGTATTTCCCGTAGCTCACGAAGGCAAACGCTGGGCTCTCCTTCGCATTGACGAGGGTCTCCAGAATCTCGCGGATCCGGTGGACGGGCCAGTTCTTGTTCGGGCCAACGGGGTTCTTGGCCTCCGCCTTGACCAGTTCCATGCAGGTCTTCAGAGCCACACCGCTCCCGGCCTAGTTGAGAAGGTTCTCCCGGAGCAGCAGCCACGTTTCCTCGTACAAGGAGCGGATCTTGATGGACTGAGGATCGGTGTTGTCCAGGAGGGACTTCCTTTTCAGCAGGTTCTTGAAGATTACCTCCACCACGTTCATTGCATCCGCCAGCTGCACATTGTCCGGGGTATCTCTCTGTGATATAATAATAATAATAACAATTGCACTTTATTGTATTATTATAGTTATTATTAATAATTTCAACGACTTACCAAAAGTTGGACGAATCCTTTGAGAGTCTTAAGATCCACTTTCCCAGAGTTCAGCAGGGAGTTGGCCTTGGACTGGAGTTGCTTCTTGGCCAGGGGCTCCTCCAAGTCTTCGTCTGTAGTCGCAGCTGCTCGCTTCATCCTTGTTTTGGTTTATTTTGGCTAAACTAAATTAAATAACGCTCCGAAGCAATACAAAAACCAAATGAAAATATGCGGCGTGCCGTGGCGTTGCCAGCTAGTCGGGAAATGGTTGTGACATTTAATTCATTTCTAAGTCTCCAATTATTTGGTACAAAAATTTGAAATTGTTCTAAAGATCTCAAGAATTTTGTTTGAATTCATTTGTTGCACATGAGCTAAATAACGATTATTTGGGTTTGAAAAATATACAAATATATATATAGTGACATATTTACGTATTCAGCTTCGTTTTAAGATATATGAATATGCAGTGTGGGCTATTCCACACTCAAACAATGTAAACGATCGAAATCCGAAGCGGGCAATCTCGCTATTAAATAACAAACGATCCTTGAATCCAATAAGTGGCGGTCTCACGTTGCAGCCCCACTCTCAAATAACCACCACCAATATCCCAAGCGGGCGATCTCGCCTCCAAAAGTCTGTAAACAAAGGGCAATAGTATTAAGGTTTTCAACTCATGAATTCAGTCTTAAGCAGAGATATAATGAATAAAGAACAGAAAACTACACTCCTCGGTTTTATTATTCTCGGTTAGTCTTCAGCGTTGTCCTAAGTCTTTTGACGGGACATTTGTTCTACTCAGTATTATTAACTATTTAACTATATATATATGTCTAAATAAACACTAATTTGAAGAAATGGAGCGATTTTTGTTTGTATTTTATTAGTCACTAAAGTATTCTAAATACGTTTAAATCAATACATTTTTAAATTGATAACATAACAAAAGATAGTTATGTATATATACCAATTAAATAACAATAAATTAAATATGTAATATATTGAGAGCTTTTTAAAATTCATATTGTTATCCCTTTATTGTAGGTTGTGGGTAAAAACTATATAAAAATGAAGAGAAAACATCTGATTTTTAACTGTTACTCTTACTGGTAAAATAAGGACTTAATTAAATTATTTACATGTATTGAAAATTCAAATTTCTGATTTTCAATCTTAAATTTTAAGCTCTCCAAAAGGTAAGTATTTTAGGACTCTCTGTTGAGGGTCATACTGTCTGATGTGACTTATCGGCCTATCGATATATTGTGGCGCCAGAAATTCAAAATATTGCTAGCATGCCAAAAAAACTACAAAATTTAATGTAAATTATGTATTTTTTGCGATTTGGGAGTAAAGTGGTAGAACACTCTATATAAAATGAATGCAACTTAACTAAAAATAAAAAATAGTTGGCTCCTGAGTGATAATTAGAGACCCCTTCCACGTGCATTCATTTTCATTCATAAAGCAAGTCACTCAAATTGAGTTTTCACTCATTTTGAGTTCGGCTTTCGTTTTCGTCCTGCTGTCGGTTGTCGGCTTCGCTCGCTTTGTTTACAAATATTCCGGCTCGTCCTTTGGCTCCTTTGGGACTCTGCATGCTCGCCTGTTGATTCATTTTTTTTATAGGCCAAGAACCAGCAGCCAGCAGCAGCTTTTCACTTTCCATTCGGCCTCCCAACAATCACAATTTCAGTGGAAAAAGTGTTTTTTAATAAAATCACATATGTATGTATGTACCTATATTAATATTACTTACTTTCCTTAATATAATATTGTATATCTGTTCAAAAGTATTTTTACCATCTTTACATTATTGGTGTTTCAAAATATGCTTTGATAAAATTAATATTTCAAATAATTTGCTAAACTTTTGATATATATATGTAACATATATACAAATACACCTATAAATGTGTAATTCAACATCAAAAGAATTTATTTAGTTAGCTATTTTATTTTATTTTTATATATTTTATTTTAGCCTTACATTTTTTGCACTTTTAAATTATTAAAAAACTTAAAAAATAAGTGAATGTTTCCATAATTTGTATTTATTTAATGTTCAACTTGTTCTTTTCAGGATTCAGGGACCTCGGGCGACTCGAATGCTTTGAGTGCTTTCCGCAGGCGAAAAGGCAAAGGACTCGGCTTGAGTGACTCCCACGCGGGAGTGCCGAGGCGTATCCTTCGGATCCATCGGATCCTTCGGCGTTCGGCATTCTGCGTCCTGTGTTTTGGTTTTCGCATCTGCCAACTTGGGGACGTTTCGCCAGCAAAGGCGCGTAGTTCGCTTGCGAATGTCCTGGCCGACGGTTGTGGGGCGGACTCCAAAAAAAAGGACTCCGCAACGGAAAAATAAAACTCGAATAGTTCGAAATTTTTCTGAAAATTTTTTTAAAAAGCGTGTGAACAGCATTTTTTCTAATTTAAAGTAACGATTGAGAAATCCGTCACTCGAAATTAAATGCAAAATAAAATGTTGAATTGAAGTGAAAAGAAATCTGAATAGAAGTGAACTGGAAAAGTTATTGTTGTGTGAAAATTAAACTGCTGCGGTTTTTATCTTTCGGTTTCCCAAAATATCGAAATCAAATTCATTTGTTTTCCTTTCAATTTACCAACGCTGACCAACGTCTCGAAGGAAAATCAAGTATCAAGGTGTGTCAGCAGCTGCCGGCGGAAATTGAATCAAGAAACCGGTAATTGAATTAAGCCAAGTCCGAAGAAGGCCCTAAAAATTGGGATAACCGCAACTTAATTTGGCCAGAAATCATGTTTTTTGCCCATCTAATTAACTCGCACATCCGGAATCCAAAATCCGGAGCGGGTTTAAATTCAGCGGGCAAGCGGCTTCGGTTGGCCATTTGTGATGGATGTGGCTTAAAGGATTTGCAATTGACCTTTGCAGGAATAGTGAAATTTAGAAAAAATCTAAAAAGGTGTCGGTGACAGGTGTGCTAGGGGGAGCTCCAGCTGGAGTTGGCCATTGCCTGGTGGGAATCCCTCCAATCACTCGGAACAGTTGTTGCATCCACAATTATTGTCAATCAAAGTGGAAACGAAAGTGTTCTAACAATTGTGAATAATTATAATCATGAAAGGGGATTTAAGCTAATATAAACAAAATCCAGTATATTTAATGCGATTTCCATGGAATATAAAGAAAAAGCTGGTGAAACATTGAATCAACACAAATTTAGGAAAAATTTTACAAATTATTATTTACATATAGTAAACAAAAATGAAGGGTTTACAAATTATTTTTTATTTCTTGTTTGTTTTTAGGAAGATGAATTTAATTATATTCATAATTTCGAAAAGTAATACTTATAAAAGTCAGAGATTTCATTATTTTTTATAAGTTTCAAAAGCTTATCCCTACAACTGCCTAAAAATAATGCAGAGTTTTTTAGTGGATTTAAGAATGGATGACTAAAATGTGTACAATATATATCTGCGAGATATGAGAAACTAATTTATCAATTGCTTATTTATTTCGTACTAAAATCGATGGCACTATGAATTGTAGTTAATAGTTAATAACAAGTTATTTCCGCGTTAATACACGAGTGGCACCTGAAGAAGCTGCGTGACTTTGTGAATAACCGATCAGATTGGTAACACGAACGGCTAAAAGCGTTTTGATGACACTATTCACTGGCACTCAAACCGCGATTTAAATGTCCCCCGGGCAGCGATCCCTCTATATCCCACTAATCCGAGTGCAAATCCAATCCAAAATCCAGGTAGTATCTCACCTGGACACGCGATGCCACATGCCGCATGTGACATGCATTTAATTTCAATTTGCAGCTAGCCGCCCAATTTGCACATTTAATATGTGTGTAATTTGCAGCTAAATTTAATTGGCATAATTAGGTGCGACATGGCCGTGAAAGGGGGAGGGTCCTGCCATTAAGTGTTTGGCCAAGGACCTGCCTCAAAGTAAACCAGAGTCGCGTCAATTCGGGCGAAATCAACTAAAATAATTGCGCGCTTTAATTGGGAAATTGTCAAGTGGTGGGAATCTAACATTTGGAATTGATTGATTGATTGCAGGTCCTTCAAGGACCTTTAATTCTGGAACTTCTCCATGGAGATAAACATATGAGTTGAGCAAAACTCAACAGAGTACTCATTGCAGTCAAATAGTTTTTTCTGTGTATTTAATTGGCTTTTGAATTAAATAACAATTGCACATTAATTGTTGATTGTTTGGGTGTTTGTTTGCTTTGATTTAATTCTACGAAAAATAGTCGAACTAATTTAAATAAATTATTCCATTACAAATACTAAGATTATTTGAAGTGAATAATGTTCATTTATTCCCTATATAGAAATATATTTAAAGCCATTTAATAATCCTAAAACACAAGACGAAAGCCTCAAAGGGATGGATTTCTCTGTTTGAATTCGTTTCGAAGCGCAGAAGGAATTTTGGAAAAGTTTTCCATAATATTTTAACAAGAATTTAATGCTGCAGGCAAGGACAAGNAAGTTATTTTTTAATAATTCCGCTAAAAAAAAAATATATTATCGTAAAAATGTGAAGTAATTTTCCAAAACTATTTTGAAACTTATGGAAAAATAACAAGCATTTTCAAATGACAAACGGAGATTGAAATTAAAAATTAGATACAATTTCCAAAAATGTTTGAAATTGTTTGATTATTACAAAATAAATATGATTTGGAGTTAATAAGTATTTTAATTTGAAATAAATATATATTTAAATATTTAAATTACAAACTATATAACCCCATATCTTGTTATTTAAGAATAATTGAGATACCCATGAAAAATGTGGCTTACCGTTCATTTATTTTCTAAATACCCCGCCAAAAATAGTATATATTCGGGGGGAATATCTATCTAAATATTATCTAAAATATGGGGTTAATTTAAAATCGAAATCCGCTCCTAGTACTTGTGGCTTTCACTCCGTTGTTTCCCCTCGTGGTAAGTCGGACTAATCAGTTGAACCATAAACATTTACCTCGTTCCATTTGGTTTTAAAAGTCGACCAAATGAAATGCTGCTCTGCAATAGCAGCCAGTAATAATAATGCTGGCCATAAAGCTTACGAATTACACCTCCGCCCAATGCAAATGTTATTCAGCTCTCGGTCTTCCACGTTTTCCATGTTTTCTTTTTCCGTTGCCCCCGTTTTCCCCATTTTCCTCAGTTCCATTCCCAGATAAGCTGGCCCACATGCCCAGATTTCCCCTCATCTAACCACTCATAAGCTTACTTGGCACACATACGCACTCCGTGGCATGGGCGGTGGGGCAGGGGGGACAGGGGGGGAGGAACAATATAAACACGTTTACAAATTTCTCCCAAAGCCTTTCCACTTTTCCGCACAGAACTGGGGGCATGGAAAATGTATGAAAAGCACTGGATTTTCCACTCCTCCAATGCCAAATATGCAGCAGCCTCCCACATTTCCTTCCTTTTCTTTTTTTGTTGTTCTGGTGTGTAAACTTAATTGATTGACATCACTTAAGCTCTGTCCAAACCCAGAATATATATGTTTGGATATAGATATATGTACTATATATGGAGCAGGAAAAACAAAGACGACAGCGTGTAAACAAATGAATTGTGAATTGCGCCTGCCAAGCAAAAAATGAGGAGAGAAGAGTGCGCATCCTAATTTGTTTTCAGTGCAAATATTTGTGAAAAGCGAAACATTCGAATGGCTGGTGTTCCGCAGAATGGATCCACCACGTAAACCCGGATTAGTTGGCATTCTGAAAGTTAAGTGTTAAGGGAAAACACACATATTTAATGGAGCTCTCCTTTTGGGGATAGTCGGAATTCGGGAATTAAATGTATGATATTTTTATTTAATTTTTTCCGGTGCGAAAATCAAATGTCAGCCCCTGGAAATAGTTGGGCGAAAGGAGGGAAATGCGCCAGAGATGGGAAAGGGGGGGAGGGAAAGGAATGTCTTCCTCACAATTAGTTAATTAAGTTAAGTTAAATTCGCTGGCACATTGGGCGTCATCTTGGCTGCTCATCAGGGTTATCGAGATGAAAGCGACTTTCGCTGGCGTTTCCGAGAAGTGAATGGAACGCCCCAGCACCGAGTATCTGAGAGATACTTCTCGCGAAGACAAAAACGTGGGCCGAAAGTTACTTTGAAGTGCTCATCCACACATCCTTAACTGCTCTTTTTTTGTGTGTTTGTTGTGTGTGTGTTGGGTGTGTGCTGTTTCGGTGGCTTTCGGCGATTGCTGTTGCATTCTAATCGAGTGGCGCTCAGCCGCAGGTTGAGTGGTTCCCCCCCCCCCTTCCCCTTCCGCAAAATTCGTAAATAATTGATTAATAAATTAGAAACAGTATCGGCTTTGATAACTTGTGCCATTATGCAATTAAAGCCTAATGCCATCAACATTATATTACGTATACGTATATTTCTGGCCTCGGCATGTTGACAATTCAAATTGAAATAGAGATCGCTATTTAAATTACTGTCGAATTGTTTTTATTAAAATGGGAATTTTGGTCAAAATAAACATGTGACATTTGCACATTTAAATTCCAATGAATATTGTTATAAATGAACGTCATGGAATTTAAGTTATACATATTGAAATTGATTGTTTTTTTCATGGATTTAAAAGCGAAAGATCATTTCTTGGTTTTTATAAACTGTTTTCACTTGCCCACTTTTTAACTTTTAGCTAAAGTAACTTGTAGCTAAAGTAAGTTCTAATACTAATATCTGATAGATTTCCATTTAAGAATAATGTAATTTTCCTATTTTTCCATCTCTTTAAATCTCCCAAAAATTTGTATTGTTTTTGGCCCACATTTTCAATTGGCCATTGGCCAATCTCTGTGCTTATTGCATTCCAAAACAAAAACATTCAGAAACTGTTGCCCACAGATAAATTCGGAATTAAAAGTCGAATTCCCCTCAAATACATTTCAAATTCATTCGAATCTATCCGCACTTCAATTGCGGATATTGGTTAATTAGAAAGCGCACAATAAATACCTAAAGTTTACAGGCGCTAAACACAAAAAATGTGTTTATTTGCGCAAACGGTAAATCGCTTGCGTTCGGTGGTTGATTTTTCTCGGAAGTGCCGCTGTAGCTGCGCTGCCACTGCCTTCATATACATACATACGAATGTGTATGTATGTATGTATGTATGTATGAATGTGCGTCTTCAATATATTTATTCTGTATTAGCTGTCGGTTCAAAAAGTTTGGGTTTGTCGAATGGTTACGACGTTCGACTTAAAACGCGAAGATCTTGGGTTCGAATCCCAGACCGGACTCGATGTGAATATAATATTTTTATTTTTTATTTTTTTTTGCTTATAACCAAATTTGTACAGGGTCTGTAACAGTCGGGAAACTCGACTGTAACGTTTTTACTTGTTTTCCTCTAAACGCTATGCCTATTTAAGTCTGTAAATCTGTAGGCTTTCTTACTCAAAACTAAACAACTATGGTAAAATATTATTCAACACAATTTTAAAAGTAGCATTCGAACAGCATTTGTAGGTTCCTAAAAGCCCCCCTCTGGCTACGCCCCTGCATCTGCACAAGGAAAGATTTGAGAGTGACTACTGTGGCATGCGTATTGCACACATTTGGGCGTAAAAGTTTTATGACTTTGGTGAGTTTGAGACACAGTACAAAAATTATAATTTCGCAAAAGATGTGAAACTTTTTACCCACAAAGGTTGAGGGGAGGTGGGGGGGGGGGAGGGTTAACGATGAGGAAGTTGGTAAACATTGATCATACATATTAATAAGCAAACTTGTGAGAAGATCTTAATCTTTGTGCGAAGGGAGTTCCAGGGACTCGAGTTTCCCTTTTTCCCCTTTTTTTACTCTCGCGAAAAGTGTGCGAAAATTCAAAGATAACTGGCAAATTTCAATTTTGCATTAACCACACACATTTTCATAACAAAGTTAGGAACACTAAATTATATATGGCATTTCAAATTAGTTTAAAATAATACTAAAACCAGTTGGCAACAGCAAATTTGAATAAGCCTAAAATTTAAATAATTCAATTAGAAGAGAATTAGCATGAAAGCCTCAAGAAAACAAAACTAAAAATAATTTTAATTAGGTTGACATTAAGCAGCTAACATTATGGGTTCAATTCGAGGCTTATAAACAACAAAAACTTATGTATTGAAAATGTTTCCATCTAAGCCAGGATTAAGCCAGTTCTCATTTCGAAAAGTTAACAAAACCAGTTTGAAGCCGGAAAAAAACAAAAACAAAAAAAAACACGACCGAATGATTAGAGCAGAATGAAATTCTAATTATGTGGAAATTTATGCAAGCGAAGATTATGTCCAACTTTTAATTACTTACCTTTGTATCCAAAACTATTTGGTAATGTCGCAGGAATCTCTAGAAATTAGAAAAAAATAAGATTAAGCTTTAATTTCGATGGAAAATTATAGTAAATGTTGCTGAAACTATAAGTATAAGTTTACAAATTTGCCGATTTTTCTAGTTGTTTTGGAGTATATTAATTAAATGACTCAGTTTAAATCACATAATCATATCATAATGACAAACTTCTTGTTATTGTTTATTTTAATTTTAATTTTCATGTTTTATTTCCAGGCAAAGATGTCGTATTATTTATGGTCGAACGATTTTTGGAGTGATTTTAACCTCGACCTTGGCCTTTCGAAGTGAAATTAACTAAACTGAACTGGAGCTTCGGAGTTCATTAAGTATACAAGTGGCTAACTACTCATCATGAACCCCCTCATCCCGATTCCACTCCGATTCCCACTCCCTGCGATTCCTCCTTGGACGGACAGTGGCCGCAGAAAATTCTTAGAATTCCGGAAATTAATGTGCGCAATTTCGCAGTGGACAAACATGGAGAGCAGAGTCCTAAGTCCTGGGTCCTGGTGAACTATATGTTTCGGTTCCACCTCCCCGGTGCCAGTGAAAATTCTTCAAAGCAATGGAAAATGGAAATCCATGTCCAAGTGGACACGAGTGGTTAATGGTAAATGGCAGGCAGAGAATTGGGCCAGAATTATCCGCAATTGAAGTGCGGATAGATTCGAATGAATTTGAAATGTATTTGAGGGGAATTCGACTTTTAATTCCGAATTTATCTGTGGGCAACAGTTTCTGAATGTTTTTGTTTTGGAATGCAATAAGCACAGAGATTGGCCAATGGCCAATTGAAAATGTGGGCCAAAAACAATACAAATTTTTAGGAGATTTAAAGAGATGGAAAAATAGGAAAATTACATTATTCTTAAATGGAAATCTATCAGATATTAGTATTAGAACTTACTTTAGCTACAAGTTACTTTAGCTAAAAGTTAAAAAGTGGGCAAGTGAAAACAGTTTATAAAAACCAAGAAATGATCTTTCGCTGGAGC
>JAJJHY010010830.1:22520-37000 GCA_021224005.1 Drosophila setifemur
AGTGGCAGCGCAGCTACAGCGGCACTTCCGAGAAAAATCAACCACCGAACGCAAGCGATTTACCGTTTGCGCAAATAAACACATTTTTTGTGTTTAGCGCCTGTAAACTTTAGGTATTTATTGTGCGCTTTCTAATTAACCAATCTTGATGAAATTTTCAGGATCGGTAGAAATCTATGCTCCAATTGCATGTGTATTTTTAAAAAAATTTTAGCTTGAAAATTGTGCAGTGCAGGGCAGTGCAAAAATTCAAATACAAATTGCGGGGGCGGTGGGCGTGGCACCGACTTAAAAAAATAAACTCTAATTTACTCAGTATTAGAAGAATCTACACTGGTAATGCGGTTCTTCTAGCTCTTACAGTTGCTGAGATCCGTGTGTTCATCCGGACGGACAGACGGACAGACGGACAGACGGACATGGCTATATCGACTCAGCTCGTCATGCTGATCAAGAATATATATACTTTGTGGGGTCTGCCACGCCTCCTTCTGCCTGTTACATACATTTGCACAAACTTAATATACCCTTTACCCTTTGGGTACAGGGTCTAAAAATATCTAACAATATGCGCTAATTAAATTAATTAAATTTTGCAACAAAAACTGAGTTTAATAAAACAAATTTTCAATCCTTGACAAGGACATTTTTTGTACCTAAATAATGTAAAACAAAATAATGGTAAAATGTTCAATGCTAGAAAAGTAGTTGTACACAACTGTCAAAATTCTTTATATTCGTGATAGGTTAAATTTAAATTGATTGTTTAAATTAAAAGAAAATATTTTATTAAGCAAAATCCATTTAAGCTTTTTTTCAATTTGACGATTCCCACTTTCGCCGCAATTTCTACTATTAAATTTATTGATATAAAATTCTGATGTTTTTTAAAGAAAGAAAATGTTAAATATTAAATATTACTAAATCGGGAGACCCCTCTAATGAAATTATGCCTACGCCCCTGCGTGTGTACTTGCGTGTGTGTGTGTGTGTGGGTGCACAACGGACGTGTGTGTGCGTGTGACGAGTCAAATGTCACAAAGGGTTGCTGCTGCTTTCTTGAGCAACAACAGGGAAATGGGAGGGCGTGGCACGCAGGGGCGGAGGAAGGAAACGTTGAACAAAAGAAATGTAAAACAAGTGAGAACGTTACAGTCGAGTTTCCCGACTGTTACAGACCCTGTACAAATTTGGTTATAGGCAAAATAAATCAAAACCAAAAAAAAATATATTCACACCGAGTCCGGTCTGGGATTCGAACCCAAGATCTTCGCGTTTTAAGTCGATCGTCGTAACCATTCCACAAACCCAAACTTTTGAATCGACGTTAATACAGTATAAATATATTGAAGACGCACATTCATACATACATACACATTCGTATGTATGTATATGAAGGTAGTGGCAGCGCAGCTTCAGCGGCATTTCCGAGAAAAATCAACCACCGAACGCAAGTGATTTACCGTTTGTTTGCGCAAATAAACAGATTTTTTGTGTTTTGCGCCTGTAAACTTTAGGTATTTATTGTGCGCTTTCTAATTAACCAATCTTGATGAAATTTTCAGGATCGGTAGAAATCTATGCTCCAATTGCATGTGTATTTTAAAAAAAATTTTAGCTTGAAAATTGTGCAGTGCAGGGCAGTGCAAAAATTCAAATACAAATTGCGGGGGCGGTGGGCGTGGCACCGACTTAAAAAAATAAACTCTAATTTACTCAGTATTAGAAGAATCTACACTGGTAATACGGTTCTTCTAGCTCTTACAGTTGCTGAGATCCGTGTGTTCATCCGGACGGACAGACGGACAGACGGACAGACGGACATGGCTATATCGATTCAGCTCGTCATGCTGATCAAGAATATATATACTTTGTGGGGTCTGCCACGCCTCCTTCTGCCTGTTACATACATTTGCACAAACTTAATATACCCTTTACCCTTTGGGTACAGGGTCTAAATATGCCAGCGGGTTGAGCTGAGCAGCAGGAGCACCCCTCTACTCTTCCCCCTCCCCTTCCCCGCATTAAATTATGAAGTTAACAATGCATGTGTCGTGTATCTTAAAGTGGGCAGTGCCAAGAGGGGGTGGGAGGGGGACTGAGGGGAGGGCGACATAATAGTGAGTGCAGCTAACAGCCAAGGACTAGGCTGTTGGCCAAATGCGTAAATTTCGCTGACATTCGTGCCCCGTAAACGTAATTTATATCCTGAGATACCATACAAGTATAAAACAATTTGGGTCTCTTAGGAAATTGTCTTCTTTTTGTTTTTGAAATGGGATTGTGTCTTGCGGAATTTCATCAGTTAGCTTCATTACATTTGGGCCACAACTATAACTCAATAAATATCCAATAAGTTTATAATTGATGGCATTTAATTTGTATTAAAAATGTTTTTTTTTAAGAACTGATTAAACTTCTTTGACTCCATAAAAGCCAATAGCTAATCAAAGAAATTTGAGTTCATATAGCAGCAAATCACATAATGTAATTAATTAAAATTAAGCAAATTAAACGAATAAAATGAGATAGTAGAGAGTGAGATTTTTTTTTTCGATCATACAGAATGATATAATACATATCATTATATAATATATATCAATACAGAGATATAGTGATATTTTCGTGTTATTTGAATTTTCATATAAATTTTGAAATACTTACATTAAATGTTGCCTTCTTTTATTTGTTATTTACAAAAAAAATTAAATCAATTAATTTTCATCAAATTTATGAATGCATATTTCGATTTTATTTATATACATTTTCTTTTTTATTATATTCAAGCAAATGATTTCCCTGTAGCTTATTTTCATACGTTAAAAAGCAGAATGATCTCTTTTTTATCACAAGAAACAAACTAAAAATAAAATATGTGTACAAAATTTAACATTGTAAAAGTGGTTTTCTTTCTGCACAATTCGCACTTGAACTACACTGAACACCACTTTTCCCTGCTGCGTCTCGAGCTTCATTCCATTTTCTTCTTCTGATATAAGCGATTTTCCGGTCGCTGTGACTGGTGTTTTTGTTTTTCCATTTACTGCGAGATTGCAATGATTTCGAAGAATTTCCTAGGCGGTTTAAGATTCCTTTCCATTCGCCCCGATTTGTAGAGATTTCCCGGGCTAAACTAAATTATTTATTTTGCGGAGCTTTGGAGACTGGAGCTAGCGGAGAGAGTAAGAGTGAACGGAGTATAACTTGAGAGAGGAGAGCGCGCTGAAGCATTGCTCACGCTCTCCGCTGCACTCTCTCCTGCAATCAGCGCTGCTCCAATGATCTCTCCAGTGTGTGTAGACTGTGCGCTCTCTCTATCTCCCTTTCGAATGCTTATCTTATGCAACAACCCAAGAAGAGAAAAGGGTTTGGAATAATGCTTAAATTGGAGGAAATTAGTAAAGATATTCAGGATCTTCCCCCTTAAAATAAAATATATGTATATTCCAACAGATATATAAACTTTAAACTTTGGAAACTTTGCTCGTAATAAAACATTTGCAAGTTGTTGTTGCTCCACTAATTGTGTTGCCAACATGTTGCATGCCAAAAGAATAAATATAAAAAAAAAAGAATAATCAAGAAAGCTGGGAACATTTCGGGGATGAGTGACAAACTTGTTTTAGTTGCAAGCTTCAGCGATATTTTGGGCTGCGAATAGTTGGACTCCGCCCTACCAATGCCAAACATAAATTCTGCTTAAATACTAATTAGTTCCGGCCATAAAAAAGATTAATTTGATTTTATTAATGAAATCATTAGTGGGGCAAAAGGTGAGCCAAGAATACAGAACCCGGAAAAGTCCCCAAAAAGCGGGCTACGCTTCAGGTTAATGTTGCATGTGAATATGTCCGTGCCCGTAACTTTCACCCGTACTTTCTCCCCCTGTTTCATTCATTTGGAAGGTTTTGCGTGCCGGCTCTTTTCTCTTTTTTTTTTGTTGCCATCCCATTCCGTGTCTTGTCATGCCAGGCGCCATTTGGTTCGTTTCGGGGGCTCGACCTTCCGGCCCGCATATGTTGACCATTGCGGACGCAACGGTAAACATGTACAGTGAGCGAAAATAGATTGGAGGTCAAAAGAAAAGTGGCTGACATTGAATTATGCTGGAAATTAAATGCTTCTTAATCTGTGCTTAACAATATGTGGAAGTCTTTTTAGTTTGCCCTTTTTTTAACAATTTGAAAATACCGTGTTCTAAAAAAGTTATTAATTTTACGGCTTATCAAAGGTTTAAAATCACAAATTTATCTTCAAATTTCATATTTAATTTTTTTATTTAGCTTAAGCAAGATTTTTTGTTTTATAAATGAAATACCTACATTGCACTCATTATTAAATATTTTTATAAGTCTTCTTGATAATATTAAATCAGCATCAATGCCGAGTCTTTAAAGCTAAGTCCGTCTGTCCGTTTGTCCGTCCCCACGAGGTTCAAGTTTATTCGACATTTTTGCTACGCCCCCTTCCGCCCTTTCAATTTGCATAAACGTGAGATAATGATAGCTCGAACCTTCTCAACCCTTGTTGATAGATCAATAGTTTTAATGCAAAATCATTTGAGATTGAATAAGTGAAGTTACGGGTATTTAAAAGGTCGGTTTCTTTTTTTTATTGGGTATTCTACAGATTATTATATTCACACTAAAAGTAAACGGTTGAATTTTTTTCGCGTGTATCTCGACAACGGATGTGGTCATTCACACAAATTAAATATTTGCTTGCGTTGTTGTAAGTGAAGCGTCATCGCAGGACATCAACGACATCGACGAGAAGGCCTTTCCCTCCAACCGACTTTTCCCACAGCCCTCCGCTCGAGGTGGGACCTCCTCCCCCCTCACTACCCACCACCCACCTCTCCCCCTTTTCCCTTTCCCCACCTCACCCATTATTTATTCTGAGTTGAATTAATTGAAACAAATTTTGTGTTTTACCTTTGGCACGGCAAGTCCGAGCGAATGAAAAAAGATAACAGACAGACAGCTGACAGCATTTCGTCTCGTACTTTCACCTTCTTACTTTCTCCGAATCCTTTGACGGACTTGCTGAAAGGACTCTCCCAGTTCTACTGGTGACTTCTTCGCCTTGAAGAGCGTTCAAAGTAAGAGTCAATGAATGGGGAGCTCGATATTGCAAGCCGATTTGAATCTCTGATGGAACCAGTGGACATACAAAATGTCCAAAGGCCACTCTGGCGGGGAACCGAGCCATTCAATTAGTAGAGAAGCTAAAAAGCCAAATAAATGGAAAATGCATCAAACCACAGATTGCGTTTTGAACTAACTTTATACTAAAACACTCGGAGAGTGAATGGAAAATTCAAAAGATTCGAAATTATAATTAAAGAAATTTATTTAAAAAACAAATATTTATCAAATCGGAAACTTGAAGTTCAATCCAATGTATGTGACAACATTTGCAATAACTATTGAGATACAAATTCAAACACATTTCAAAATTCGAAATACCATTTAACACCATTTAATTATAGATTTGTTTTTAGTTCTTTTTTTATTATTCCCAGCAACTGCTCTCTAAATTTTCGGCTTTAGGCTAAAATAATATTTCTCGGCTTAGAACCACTTCAATCCCTTTGTTGAACTCTACTCAATCACTCTCTAATTGAACTCTGCTCCCAAAACTGCTCCCAAAACTGCTCCTAAAACTGCTCCTTAAACTGCTCCTGTCTGCCCGGCAAATGAACTCAATTGAAGCGAATTCCATCACTTGTTATCACGTCGCACACTCCAATTCATTCAATTCTCCTTCATTTAGCTGGCTGCTCTCCTTTATTGTGTTGCAGGACTCGCAGGACTCGCCGGGTTTACTGGGGGTCGATTAAACTTTGATCTCCAAGCGCTTTCGAACTTTTATTTTATTTATTTTATTGTGCGGCGCATTTTCCTTTGAATTGAGTCCGGAGGCAAAACATTTAAACAGATTTTTCCGATGCCTTTTTCCCATGGTTCCATCTGGCGCTGTCGTCGAGTGGACAGCAGGACATCAAGAACTTCAACTCGTCCACAGTGGGAGGTGAAGTGTCTCCATTTCCCTCCGTGTGATGGCCCTTTCTTTTGTGTGGAAGGAAAAGGCTTATGGAGAGCATGTACTATGTAAATACATTCGGCTCGAACGGCAGATACTTTGATTCTCTGTTTGCTTGGTTACCTATATGGGGACCAGCAGGGATGTGTCTATAGGGAGATCTGTATCTATCACTGGAGCACCCCCCAAGCACCACCCACGGAGGTGAAGCCACGCGCAACGAAACAAATCAAATGTGGCAAAGGCTGCGATATTGAGACGCGTTGAGGCGCTAAACGTGCCGGCTAAATGTTTATGCCTCAATCTCTCTCCCAGATGAAGATACCGAAAAGCAGTAACGGTAAACGAGGCGTTGTCAACTTTATCTCCCACCCCCTGTCCCTATCCCAATCTTGCCCATGCCCCTGCCCCGCCCACAAACTTCCTTTCAAGGGTGTTTTTGCAGGATACTCGATACGAGGACACACTCTGGGAAAATATCTGAAGTTGAGCTCCTCTTAAAACTCCAATGCTGAAGAGAATTTTGTTTTGAACATACAATTAAGATTCTATTACCTCCTCGTTGCTACTCAAATTGCTTGGTAATAACCAACTTATTACAATTACTTTGTATTTAATTTTTTTGTATTTACTTTTTAAATTCCCCTACTATTCCTTAACAAATAGTTCTCTCATAATTTCATATAATACTATCTTCCATTTCTTGTAAATTCTATCTTTTTTCCAAATGATTGAAGAACTCAGAATATCTTGGCTTTGAGTTTCGTTTAATATTCAAGTAAACTTATAACTTATAACAAATTTTATTCTTCCATTCTTTTATTTTCCAACTATTTAGTTTTTTTTTTAAGTCAACAAAGAACCCAGAAAATCTTCTTATAAACCTTAATTTTATTTTATTTTATTTGAATCCAAATTAATTGCTCCATCTGTTTATCAAACAAAAGGGGGAAAACCACCATTTGAAATACATTGAACGCAATTTGTTTTCATTTGTGAATATAACCACAGACTTGGGACATTTTTCTGTAAGTGTACATATATAACTTTCGCTAAGACAAAAGCCGACGCTAATGTATTCTACGAGTCAATGTGGGCCCCGGCCTCCGACGGATATCTGTCTGCACTGCTCCCACCCGTTGGCAGCTAATGCGCGGGACAAGGACGGGGATAGACACTGCCGCACTGTCGCCGTCGATTTGTGACAAATAGCATTCGTCATTGTCGTCGGAGAGCGGAAGGCGGGAATGGAAGGCGGGAATGAAAGGCGGGAATGGAAGGCGGGAATGGAAAGTGGAAATGCAAAGTGGGAATGGAAAAAGGGAAGTTGGAAGTGGGATTGGAAGCCAACAAGTTGGTGACCCCGACGGTGGGAGAAGATTCATTGCTATCGATTAATCACCGCCTATCGATCCCCCACTGGCACTGAACGGGACTGGACTGGTTCCGGTCTGTCCTGGTCTGCCACTGGACTGGTCTGGACTGAACTGTCCTGGTTTGGAGTGATACCATTTGATGAAAAGACAAATGGCCGCAGTCTCGATTGGATCCTTCAGAGCCATAAATCCATCGAAGGACGACGGATTCGGCGAATTAGTTGGCCATGGAGAAGAGAAGTGTGTTCCCTAATAGCTATAGCTGGATGTTCGTGCTATATGTACTATATGTCCATGGATGAATCATACAAATTGGATTGAATATTCCCCTAATGACATGTGGTAAGAGATTACTATCGTTTCCGATCAATCCATTAATCGTTTGTTAATGACATAGGAACATACATACATAACATATCTATATGTTATATGATAGCTTTTTGCTATTCGATTGATTCGGATTCTTTTTTTTTGGAAATTGGTTTATTTTGGTAGTATGTACCATACATACAATATATATTTTATTTATGTTCAAGAAAAAGAGAAACCCATCAAATTGAATCTAATTTCATTATTGATTTTGTAACAAATATATGAAGAAAATTATTAAACATTTTCTTAAAGGTTTTGTTTTTTTTTTCGCTGATCTTAACTTTATCACAAAATAAGCTAAGCCTACGCCCTTGGAAAAGTATCTTTTTAATTCCAACCAACTTGAATTAAGACATCTAACCAATACAAAATGGTTTTAATAATATTCTTAAAATATATATTTCATAAAAGTTCTGTTCAAGAAACGGCTCTCTTTATATTGTTTTATATATACGTAATCCACATTTGTGCATAAATTAAAACTTTCCCATTATTAATCTATAATTTTAATTGAATAGCCAACTGTTGGGATTTTGAAAACGATAAATATCACCATTCCACTATCTTTACTTAGGATAACCCTTAGCAAAAGGGACTCCCCACTCCCCACTCCGCATCCCCATCCCAATCCCCATCCTTCAGATGAGGAGGAGATAAGGTACTGCAGAGACACGTATGTACATAGGCGCCATACCGATAAGAGGGGGTATGGCGATATATGTACACAAAGGTATAAGGATATAAGCACCTACGCAGGCAGAAGGCATTTATGGGCCTTTCCCCTTTTTTGTATGTGCCAATGGCAAACATTTAAATTGAATCAAGTTAAGTTATATATATTTGGCATTTTGTCGGGCCATAAGGCTTAATGAACCCGTTGCCAGATTTAAGTGACACTTTCTCTATTCCGTCGCTGTTTATGCAATTTTCATAAAGTTGTCAAAAACTTGGTTTTGCCCCACTATTCGTGTTTATTTTTTATTTTTTATGCCAGTTTTATGGACCTTCCACATACATTTTTAGACCCTGTACCCAAAGGGTAAAGGGTATATTAAGTTTGTGCAAATGTATGTAACAGGCAGAAGGAGGCGTGGCAGACCTCACAAAGTATATATATTCTTGATCAGCATGATGAGCTGAGTCGATATAGCCATGTCCGTCTGTCCGTCTGTCCGTCCGTCCGTCCGTCCGTCCGTCCGTCCGGATGAACACACGGATCTCAGCAACTGTAAGAGCTAGAGGAACCGTATTACCAGTGTAGATTCTCCTAATACTGAGTCAATTAGAGTTTATTTTTTTAAGTCGGCGCCACGCCCACCGCCCCCGCAATTTGTATTTGAATTTTTGCACTGCCCTGCACTGCACAATTTTCAAGCTAACATTTTTTTAAAAATACACATGCAATTGGAGCATAGATTTCTACCGATCCTGAAAATTTCATCAAGATTGGTTAATTAGAAAGCGCACAATAAATACCTAAAGTTTACAGGCGCTAAACACAAAAAAAATCAGTTTATTTGCGCAAATCGCTTGCGTTCGGTGGTTGATTTTTCTCGGAAGTGTCGCTGCAGCTGCGCTGCCACTACCTTCATATACATAAATACGAATGTGTGCCTTCAATATATTTTTACTGTATTAGCTCCCAGTTCAAAAAGTTTGGGTTTGTCGAATGGTTACGACGTTCGACTTACAACGCGAAGATCTTGGGTTCGAATTCCAGACCGGACTCGGTTGAATATATATTTGTTTTGGTTTTTTTTTTATTTTGCATAAAACCAAATTTGTACAGGGTCTGTAACAGTCGGGAAACTCGACTGTAACGTTCTTACTTGTTTTTTTTGGCATTCGGCAAAGTTTGGCGTATAAAAAGGAAAAGTTTAAACAGTTTACAGCTCACATCTTGGCCCGAAGGGTAGAGAAAATTCATTTTGTGGAGGGGGAGGGGAGTGTTGGGGAGGGAATCGTGTGCCAACGCCCACTGGGAAAAAAAAATAAAGGAAATCGGAAAGGGGAGAGGGGAGAAAGGAGAAAGGGAAAGCGGCAACAGTTGGAAGGCCGAGACAGGCGATGTGTCCAGACACCTCAAGTATACGCACTGTTGTTATGTTAATGTCTCTTTTGGCCCTTCTCCTCCAGCATTCTCGGGCAATTCGAAACATAATTTGGCCTTGTTTATTCCCCATCTCTCATTTTTTCTCATGTTTTTTCATACTCATTTTTATTTGGCCATGTATTAAGTTAATTAATGCGAGGCATAAGCCGTCGCTTCTGCCATTTAGCTCGTCGTCCTTGTTGTCCTTCGTCAAGTCAATCACATGATAATGGAAACAACAAACATTTCTAATGTTTTCCCAACTTTATTTCGGGGCTGTTTCTGTTCTCTGTTTTTTGTTTTCGTTTTAATTAATTTTGTAAGGGATTTGTGGGGCTTATGAACTTTAAATACTTAACGTTTTTTTTTCTCCCCCCCAAAATCACGAAATCACAAATAGAACAAAAAGGAAACAGGAAAATATACAGGGAAAATATAGAAGGAAAGTCGGTGGAAAATTATAGCATCATAAATGGCTGAAACTGAATCTTTAGGTTGCCTGGAAACCGATTGCAAAAACATAAATAGAGGAATCCTTCGCTGCATTTCAGGGATTCTGGGAAAATTATAAGACCCACTGCAAGGGCATTAAGAATTAAGCCAATGAAAATGTCATTTTCCGAGAAGAGTTTGTATGCAGAAAGCCTTAAGTATGGTACTGGGAAATTTTGCCTTCGGCTAACAATACATTTGCCATGTAAAATTCATATGATAAATATTTAATTGTATTCCAAGATGTTCTCTGAAATTCACCCACGAATATTTTACCAGAACTCTTCGCTCAAAAATAAAAATCCCCTAGCAAAAATGGAGGATTATCCTCCGGGTTTTTTTTCAACTTGCATTCCCATTCGACTTTATTTACTTCCTGTATTTTATTTTTCTTCCTTCAACCACAATCCCAGGCTTTTTAATACCCTTGCTGAGGGTATTATAATTTTGCCTGGCTTTTTAAATTTTTCCGATCCGAATATATATAACTATATAGATATATAACTGCCATAGGAATGCTTTGAAAAAAAGGGACATTGAGAGCACTTTAGTGGTACATAGACAATTCAAATGACCAAATCCAACTGTTGAAAGGGTATTTCCAGCTTCGGACTTCTTCCTCGCCTCCTCCTCCTCCTGGTCTTACTCCCGCATTGACAGGAAATGTATGTTATGGTTTCCATATATAAAAATGCTGCCACTCAATAAAATCAAGACGTAGGGCGGGGGAATCGAAGAAACAACCTACGCAAAGGAGTCGAGAGCACTTCCTTTGCAAAGGGCATGATTCAGGACACATTCCTTGGACTCCGGTTGACAGAGAGGAGATTCAGAGAGATCAAAACAGTAAAAAAAACATGGAATAAAAAATAAAAACAAAATGTAAACAAATCACAATAAATTTCAGATAGGCATTCGCCCTTGCTTTTTATGCCTTGCACTTGAAATATTCCCCCCTCCCAGTACTATATATTTATAAATATATACACATGTATATACTTATGTGGGCGTGGCTAGGAAATTTTTTCAATTATATTGACAGCAGCAAAAGTTTCCCTCGCGCATAAATTTTAAATCACAGCAAAAGTTTCTTTCGTTTTTCGCTACAAATCCAAACAAGAAAAAAAATGGGCGGGAAGTGCTTCTAACATGTGTAAATTTGATGGGCGGGGCAAATGCTTAATTCAATACGCATCAACAGTAATTTATGAATTTTTATTGAAGTTGTGATTCGGTTTTTATGATGTGAAATAAGAAATAGCACCCCCTATGGCAAATCATAAATTATCCCCGAAAAAGAAACCAGACACACGCAATAGAAAAACAAGGAGCATCAAAGGGAGAGGATTTTCTTTTTTTTTGTGGGGGGGTTCTGTGGGAATGTTATTAATTTTACATCCTATTTATCCTTTAAGTCCATAACCACATTAAAACCAGACAAATTGCTGAAAGAACTGTGGAAGAAAGAAAGTAAAAGTGATTTCTTATTTCGAAACTTGGTGAAATTAAAAAAAAAAGCTATATAAACGCAAATAATACGAATATTCGTTGTTATAATCATCAAAAATAATTGTAAAATTTTAAATAGTATATAAAGAGAATAACAAAATACATGAAATTCAAATTCAAACGATTTTAATGGAAAGACGACAAATTACTCATACGCCGAGTTGGCTTATTATTATTTCGAACTTAAAGAGCTGTAGATTCAACCTTTTGTTTCTGTTTAAATCGTTTCCACGAGGAGTATTATCCTCATAGTAGGTGAGCCATTTTGCATCGCCAATCATTGGAGTGGAGTGGCCCAACCACCCTTTGGGCCTTGGCAATAAATTTGGATCAGTTTCAATTGAGTATAACATTAAGCTCATTAAAAGACGGGCCAAGTTAGTGGAGCGTCTGCGGATGGGGTTTACAACTTTGTCCGCAAATCTTGGCCAACACAAAAAGTCATCACAATTTGGTGGCCCCGAAAGAGGTGGATCATCAACCGGGTCAGGATCAGGACCTCGTAAATCCTTGGAGTGGGTGTTGGTTGCTCTTAGCCAAGGGGGTTTCTAAGGTCAGGACACGCGGCGCAGTTGATTAATTCTCAATTTTATTTGGTTTTTTTATGGAGCGACTGCAGCGATGGGGACACAGTCCCAACCAAGTCCCGTCTCAGTCACCTGCTCTCCTCAAAGTTTATCCAGTCTTTCTTCTTTCTCCTCTCGGAAAACTCTTCCTCCCCTTTCCGTTTTTCGTTTTTCAAAATGTTGCGATTTTGTTTGCCTTGGTTTCGGGTTTCGCTTTTCGGCAAGATTTTATGCCACCTATCAAATTTCCACACGCAGACAAATTTCCACATTCAGAGAAAATGTTTTTAATAAGATAAAAATGGTTTCATATATTATATTTATTTATTTTACAATTTGTCACATTATCTGGTCATTAAAAATGCATATTTACTTCAATTAATGAGTGTAAACTGAATATTTTGACTTAAATAAAACTGAATTATTTTCTCCAAGTGCAGTGGGCCTGGAGACATGCTGAGGTGGGTTGCGCCGAGGTGGTTTTTGGCCCTTTTGTAAGCAGCCAAAAGAAGCCAAAGCCTTATTTTATTTCACCATTAATCGTAAAAATTGCTCGTTTTATTGCTTTGAAAGTGTTTTGCCGGGTGCCAGTCGTCGATTGAACTCAACCTTCGTCTCCTGAGAAACTTAGCATGTGCCCATCATTTCGTTTTACTCTTTTTTTGTTGTATACACTGCTGGTCTTGGGTTAGACGCACTCAGTTTTCCACACAAATTTGTTATATATTTTTTATTTTAATGATTATTGAAAAAAAGTTAATATGCAAAAACCTTGGTTATTTAATAATACTTCAATTATAATATTCAAAATATTATAAAAATATAACATAAGTTGTGTTTTCAAACATTTTCTTCAAGCAACTTAAAATAAGGCACATTTTTCTTGGTCAATAGGTTAGACGCACTTAGACATAATATTTAAAAAAAAAAAAGTTACTTATTTTTAACTTAAATTTTTAGTTGGTAGTAATATTTGATTTATTAGAAATAAAAAAAAAAATCATTTCAGTAATGAGTACTGCCTCCTTTTTTAGTAATAACTTCATAAATCCGGTCCTTCAAAGAATAATACAGGGAATCTATGTATTTCAACGAAATCTCGCTCCAAGCACGTTTAATGTTAATGTTTCCTTATCTTTGTATTGCTTTCCTCCTTCGTATACCTTCCGCGTTAGCCAGCCCCAAACATTTTCAATTACGTTAAGATCTGGAGAATATGGTGGCCAGGTCATGATATTAACGTTTTGACTCGAAATAAACGACTTTACTACTCGAGCGTTATGAATAGGAGCATTGTCTTGTTGAAAAATCCAAGGAATTGGTCCAAAGAGATCATTTAATTTTGGAAATACGGACTCCAACAATGTTTTGAAGCGATCGCCGTTCATCTTCTGATCGATACAAATCAAGTCAATTGTTCCATAAAACGTGATGGCACCCCACACCATTACTCTACCTTCTCGGCTGTGGTGGCGACTTAAATATAGCTCATCTTTTCGCAAATCGTGATAATAATATTGAAAGCCATCGGGGCCATCTAAGTTAAAACGTTTTTCATCAGTAAAAACAACAGAACGCCAATCATTAAGCCGAGTGTCAGATTGAACATTCCACGTCATGTATTCTTTCGCGAATAGAAGCCTTTTTATTTTGCGTATTGCATTCAAAGGAGGTTTTTTTTTGGATTTTTAGACGCTTTAGGTGTTCTGCATTTCTGATTGTACGCTGAACAGTTGAAAGGCTTGCTTTTACTCCGGCTAATTCATTAATCTTAGCTGCGGACTTAGTCGAATTTGATGCAATTCTAACAATTTTGCGTACTGCTTGTTTAGATAGTGCACTTTTTTTTCCATTAAAGTTTTTCCATATTCCTCTGGATCTTTTAAATATCTATCAACAGTTCTGGAGCTGCAATTTATCTTTTTGACAATGTTTCGATTGGACAGTCCTTGCGAGTGAAAAAAGTCTACTTTTTGACGTTCTAATAAGCTCATAACACCAGCTTTTCCCATTTTTACTTTAAATATC
>JAJJHY010010830.1:53410-66151 GCA_021224005.1 Drosophila setifemur
CCCCCCCCTGCACTTACCCCTTCTGCGCACTTCACTTCTTGGCCAGCTGAACTTTAAGCCCGGCAATTCCTTTTGCCGTCAACATACTAAATTGGCTGAAAAACTGTGGGGTAGTAAATGGACGGTGGAGAATGGCGGCTGGAAAATGGGAAGTGGAGAGTGAAAGTGGCAAGCAGGAGTGGAACAAAGACAGCAAACAGCTTCCACCGGCTGCTGTTGTCACCATCGAAAGAGAAAACCGAACAACATCGTCGTCCGTCCCAGCCATCTGCTCCTCGTCTTGGCCCTTTCCCTGTTTATGCAATTTCTGTTTTGTCTGAGCGACAGCAGCTAATTAAAATAGTATGAACGCAGCATCAGCTTAAGTGCAGTTTTGCCTGGAAAATGTTTTTCCTCGCGGGTCAAATGGGACGCCGCAAGAAAGCCGCGCGACGGGAAATGTTAAAAAAGAATGTTTAAAAAAATAAAAGTGTTAAGCGTTTTGAAGCCATGGAAATGATGGAAATGAGTGCCGGGATTTTATTTTGGCTTTTTCACTTGCACTTTTGAGGGAAATTGCTCTTTAATGAATTCTAATGCAAAAATACCCGAACAACATTTAATGGTTCCATACCATAAAACATTAAAATAAAATCATTCACAACAATGTGTCACAAATTATTTTCAGTTTATTTGGTTACATGAAAACGCAAAAATTTGGAATTTAAATAAATTATTTAATACACCATTTTGAATTTATTTGGATTTTGGTAAATTAAGTCTACAAAACATATGAAGAACATATACAAAATGACTTGCTATTGAAATTGATGACTATTTGGACCGATCCGAAGAGTTCCATTAAGCGGACTTACTATATCCTAAAGCTGGGAAAAAAAGGGGTCATTACTCTGGCGTTTATCGAGCTTGGAAATTCGCTTTTCACAGAGATTAAAGCCGATTTGGTGAATGTAAAAAAATCCAACAACTATATCCCATAGCTGCCATAGAAACGTTCTTTGATTGAGGCCCCGAAGCTAGCCATGCAATCTTTTTAATTTTTTCCATAAAATGCATAATAAAAAATATTGCTTCTTTGGTCAAGGCAAATGCCACTCGGGAAATTGCTTCTGAAATTTTGTGAAATTAATCTTCCAAGCCCAAAGCCTATTCTTTAAATATATTGTGTTTCGCGTAATTGCATTTATTTTTCTTGGCAAATTGAAATTCATACCCTTGGCGGGGAAAGTACTTTGGTTACTCTACTTCCATCTCCAACCAACTAATCCAGCACTTTAACCGATTTTTTTATATTTTGTATACCCTTCCAGAGGGTATTAGGAAATACCTCTCAAAAAAACCTGAAATGCGCAATGGAGCGAAGTAGACATCAAATATAATTGTGCTTTTGATCAGCAGCCTTACATTTTTACTTTTTAAGATAACTAATTTGTAAAATAGTGTACAAAATCTGTCATGTGTATAGCCCGGTAATATTTAAGAAAATGCACTGGAAGAGTATTCAAAGCTTCGGCACTGGCTTTTCTAAATTGTTTTTTTTTTCGGCATTTGCATTTTCATTGGCTTCTACCGACAATTGCTTGCAACACGCTCCGCACATTGCATATTTTCATAAATTTACTTAAGCGCTGCCCATTTCCCGGCCAACGGAGAATAGAAAAGGGTGGGTGAGAGATGGGGGTTGAAAGAGGGGGAAAGGATACTGTAATGCACTCGCAGGATCCAGACCCAGAAGTAGCGACGATAAATTTGTCGCAGCTAAGCCAAGTTGCGTGTCCGCAGCTCAAATCACGTTGCGAAGTAACCGAAGAAACCGAAAACCCGGTGAAAGGAGTCCGCTTTCCTTTTCGCTTTCTTTTTTTTGTGTTTTGGGAAAGGCAAGCTGCGACTGCAAAACAATTGCCGACTTTTTGGTGCATGCAACAAACCGAGAAAAGTGAAAGGCAAGATAAAAACGCAAACAGAAGTCACGTCACGTGCAGTTGAAAGAAAAAAAGGCCGGAATCTTGGAATAACCAACTTGGGATATAGTTGCATAATTGTTTTAAGTCAATTTAAATCGACTTTTGTCCCTAGTAATACTCTTTTTCCCAAGGAAAAATTATTTATATTAACAAACAAAAAAAACTTTATGGAGTGGGAGCTGTAAAAACAATCTATAAAAATTATAATTATATTAAAAATGTTGCAAATTGAAGTTTGAAATAGAATTGGCTGTATCCAGTTTAACACCTCAAAATAACCTTGATTTTATTTTATTTTAAATCCAAAATTAAAATATACCCCTTATATTGCAGAAAAAAAAAATAGAATAGAATATAAATATTTTTTTTGAATATATAGTATTATGCAAAATGTTAACTTTCGTTTGCGGACTGTATTTCCTTGCTCTCTCATCCTTTCGGAATGCATCGAATAATTGGAAAATTAAGTTAGCATTTGTTCGGACGGAGAACAATAACGAAAAGTGACACGAACAAAAACGGAACGAACTAGAAACCAACTACAGAAAAACTCAATTAAGCCAAGTCACAAGGCCAGAACGTGGCAACAGATGCAGCAGATGAGACTTTTCCGAATCGAGATGCCACAAGTGAGGCAGCTTTTCCGAAAAGAACTCAACGGGGAAATGGGCTCAGACACCTGTGGTGCCCCTAGAAGTAGTAGTTTAGGTAGGAAGTTTAGTTTTAGTTGAAAACCGGATTTATGGTAGTTCTTATGAATTGTTAATATACAAAACATTAATTAATTTCCTCACACAAAACGCAGTTTGTTTCCATTATTCGTACATTAGTCATTAACCGGGTCGAGCAAGTTATATGCTCAGTACTTAACTGCTCGATCAAATCCAGTTGCAAGGTCCAGTTCACTCAGGACCCAAAACAGTTTTATAATTTTGTTAACACCAAGCGTAAGTCTGTTCTATTCCCATCCTCTATGTCATTTGAAACTCATCGGCAAACACCGATCAGGCCATTGCCGATCTTTTTGCTAGTTTTTTCAAAGCCACATATGAACCCGCTAAAATTTTAAGCCATACGGATTCCCAGGAATTCCCAAGGTCTAATGCAATTTTCTGTCCCGTCATTAACGAAAGCTCGATCATAACCGATCTTCAACAGGTTAAGCCAACTTTTTCGCCAGGACCGGATGGTATACCAGGCTGCGTGCTTAGATACTGCGCCGATTACCTGAGCAAGCCTCTTCTTAAGTTATTTAGTCTGTGTCTCGATCCTCAACGTTTCCTCGGATATGGAAGGAATCATACGTTAGTCCTATCCATAAAAAAGGCAAACGAGGCGATGCAAGCAATTACAGAGGTATCTCTAAATTGTCTGCTATCCCCAAGCTCTTCGAGAAACTTATAACCCCTCAATTGCAACACCTATGCAGCTCTTTTATTTCTCCATGTTTTTGTTGCGTTGTCTTGTTGTTTTTTTTTTTTTTTTTTGACCAACGTTAAATATTTGTTTATTGTTTCACAAAAATTGCATTTGTAAGCATTCATAAATAATTCTTAGATTTCGCGAGAGATGAGTTCCTTCTCATTTTTATAGTTTTGAAAGTTAGGATCTTTTTTAAAGTTAATTTTATAAAATAGGATTTTTAAAGACTAACAATTGGAATGTGTCGTATTCTGGGATCAGAGTCCATCAGATCTTTTTCATTATTATATAGTTTTAAAAGTCCCTCTTGTAAAATAGGAGTTTCAAAGACTAACCACTGGAGTATACGTATGTCTTGTTTTAGGGAGGATTCATAAATAATTCAAGCATTTTGGAAGGGTACTAACCTTAACAGAGGTCTCTCAAATGAAAATAAAATAGTTTGATAAATATTTAAGTTTTAATGGTGCAATTACCCGATAAGTCTCAAAATATATATTAATTCTTTGTTTAATAATGAGTTTTGGTGAGATTGATCCTTAATATGAAATAATAGTTAATACAAAAAATTGCAAGCCACTTGCTATGTACGGAAACTTTTCCACTTTCTTCAGAACAAATCAAATATCTTAAAAATATGGGCAATTTATGGCACTTCCAACTTATAACCTGCAACAAAAGAAGGGTTGGTGCAAAGTTACAGCCCGATAGTATTAAACCTGAGAAACTAGTTTGCATATCAACCGACAGACGGACAGATAGACGGACATGGCTAGATCGACTTGGCTCGTGGGTGATGCTGATCAAGACTAAATTATAGGGTCGGAGATGTCTTCTTCCCTGAGTTAGAAGCTTCTTGTCAAAATTATAATACCTTCAGCAAGGGTATAAAAATGTGACAAATGTCAAATGTTCTGTACCTTAGAAATAAACAAAGTATTTTTACGAACTATAAAGAACCATTATGTAAAATAGTTTGTAATCTGTAACTGTTATCACTAGCAGATCCACTTTTTTGTATCACTATTATTTTCTTTTTGACAATGGGAACAGGGGTTTAACAGCTAATCTATTACAATATTAGTTCATCTTTGCATTACTCAGTAATCTAAGGACCATTCATTCTCAGCAATAAAAGAGTCAACAACTTCTTTCATCGAGAAATTTGGTATTAACTGATCCTGAGTGAGTTTTACGCGTGTAACAGGATCAAAGTGACCAACACGTTGTAAATGCTCCTCAATGTCTTTACGCTCATAGGTAATTCCAGATGGAGTTATCACAGGCTCCGTTAAAATCTCCAAGCTTATTTTGCCACATAGAAAATCTGGAACGTCGCGTTTCTGAAAGTTCAGAGTTTATTTAGAAATTTGTTAAAACCAGATATAAAGGCTAGCATATAATATATGATTTTCGTGGGACTTTCAATCTATTTGATATAGACTTCGGATTTAGACCTTACCGACCTATATGTTTCCTTCTAAAGAAAGAAGGGTCTAGGCAAGCCCGCACTTATTAGAGCACTAAACTATAACATTACGGTTCGATCCATAATATTTTCTTGCTGTTATACGTGTACATATATAAGTCACATAGAATATAACGTTTATCAATTCGATTTTCTGTGGTAAATCCAACTTATGAACAGAAAATCCCAGTTTGTCACTTACCTTTCGGCGCTCATCAACTTTAGAAAATATATTATTTAGCTCTTTTATATGGTCGTCCTAAAAATAAACAAATTAATTAAGTTGTGTAAATACGTATTTATCAAGTAAATTTTGATTGATTTCACACTCACACATTCCTGTTCAATTTCCTGCTGCTTTTCCTTAAGCTGCTCTTCGTGTACATTATCGTTTAGTTTCAACTGACCCAAACGATTTTCCATGTCACCCTTTATTAATCTAAGAACAAAAAAATATTGAAATATATAAATTGGTAATCACGCAGTTAAAATACCGATTCAAGTAGCTTTGCAATTCTATTTCCTGGTGTATTCTCTTTTCCTCCAACACATTCCAGCGTTTTTTGCGAGCTAGTCGCAGCTGCAATGTAATATCATCGCCAAAGTTTTGTTTCTGTTCCTTTGACAAATCATAGGCTAAGATGAGAAATTCGATTAGAAAATTAGAAATTGGGGTTAGTAAAAGCTCAAACCGCGTTGTAGATGCTTTATGGCTTCATCAAAGCTGTCGATTTCCATGAGTCCTTGGCCCAAGAAAAAGTGTCCTTTCAGCAGGTTTGCATCGATGTCCAGGGCTCGCCGACAATCCTGGCAACAAAGGCCCCACCTCTTCAGTTTCAGATTGCAGAGGGCTCGATTTGTGAAATAGGTGGCATTTGTGGGGTTTTTTATCTTCGCATGGGGCACATAGCATCAACATTAACAATATAAGCAACATATACACCTTGGGTCCAGAAGGCAGGAAGAATACTCACGATGGCCTTTGAGTAGCAGTTAATTGCGTCGTCATAATGTGCTAGAGTAAATGTGCTTGGACGCCATTATGGTCCAGAACTTTATTTCTTCGGTTTTCCCCTTCTAACGATAGGCTGAGCTTTCCACACGGAAGCAATTTGATTTCCTTGCACGAGTGTGTGTTTTCTACATCCAGTCAACTGGTTCGTGATCCTCGGGAAACAACTCTGACTGATGCCTTCTTAATGTTCAGGTAATATACGTTTTATTAAATTAACAATAATACAATTTTCAGCAACTATTTATGCCCTGATTGATATCGATACTATATACATCGATACATTTTGGCCCTGACGTTATCGATTCCTCATATTTCGATAGCCTTCATGAGATGTCAATAACGAAAACCATGATGATAATGAAAATCCCATTATCTTTCCAAATTTCTTAAATTTTAATTTAAAAATATTTAATTGGAAAAGGAAGAGAGGAAAAACATATTGGGCGCTCAAAAATAGTTACCATCCTGATTTCTGGCAAAACTGACTAAATTCCCAAACAGGTGGCTCTTTAATATAGCGTCGACTTTCCCCCATCGACTTCTTGTTTGATCACATTTGATAGAACTATTTACCAACTTATTTCAAAAGGAAAAAAAAGGAGAAAAAACTATGAAGCTGCCTACTAGCAATGAACTAATTTTGACATGTGATGTCTCTGTCTGAGGCACTATTATTAGCTAACATGTTGCGTTCCCCTAAAAGAGTAATAGCCTAAATCTTAGTCTTCAATGCTTGTTGACCGATCAGTAGCAAATTCTCCGAGATCTCAATGTTCATACTAGTATGTATGGACACCAGACATCTGTGCATACATATTTGATCTAGCCACCCTAGGTAACTGTTGGGGGGTCTGAGGTCTTCATATCCCTCTTCTTTTCGGGCGTCCCTCAAGGTAGTCACCTTGGTCCTCTGCTGTTCACACTCTTCATTAACGACCTTCCATCGGTCGTGCCTAATTCTCGCGTACTAATGTACGCGGACGATGTCAAGCTTTGTATTCAATATAATGATCCCTCTCGTCAATCGGTCTTACAGGCCGATCTTAACAACTTACAGGCATGATGTGTATTAAATTTACTAAAATTAAACGGCTCTAAGTGCAAACTGATGACATTTCACCGTAAAGATCCTCAGTTTGCTGCTTACTCTCTAGACGGAGTCTTTCTTGAAAGAATCACGCGTGTTGATGATCTTGGTGTCATACTCGATGCCAAATTGAAATTTACTGACCACATTTCATGCATGGTAAATAAGGCCATGGGTGTGTTAGGTTTCATTAAAAGGTGGTCAAAAGAATTTAATGACCCCTATGTGAATAGGACTTTGTACGTCTCGCTTGTCCGGCCAATTCTTGAGTACGGATCATGTGTCTGGAGTCCTCAGTATGGAGTATGGAGTTCACCAAGACAAATTGAATCCGTGCAAAAAAGATTCCTTATTTTCGCGCTTAGAGGCCTCAACTGGGACCCAAACTTTCAACTTCCCTCTTACTCCAGTAGACTGATGCTTCTAAGCCTACCCACACTTACTAATCGTAGAACCATGCTTGGTGTAGTTTTCGTCCTGAAACTGATACACAATGAGGTTGATATTTTTGCTTTTTTTTTTTTTTTTTTTTGACCAACGTTAAATATTTGTTTATTGTTTCACAAAAATTCCATTTGTAAGCATTCATAAATAATTCTTAGATTTCGCGAGAGATGAGTTGCTTCTCATTTTTATAGTTTTGAAAGTTAGGAACTTTTTTAAAGTTAATTTTATAAAATAGGATTTTTAAAGACTAACAATTGGAATGTGTCGTATTCTGGGATCAGAGTCCATCAGATCTTTTTCATTATTATATAGTTTTAAAAGTCCCTCTTGTAAAATAGGAGTTTCAAAGACTAACCACTGGAGTTATACGTATGTCTTGTTTTAGGGAGGATTCATAAATAAACTGGGGCATTTTCAAGCATTTTGGAAGGGTACTAACCTTAACAGAGGTCTTTCGAATGAAAATAAAATAGTTTGATAAATATTTAAGTTTTAATGGTGCAATTACCCGATAATTCTCAAAATATATACTTGTATTAATTCTTTGTTTAATAATGAGTTTTGGTAAGATTGATCCTTAATATGAAATAATAGTTAATACAAAAAATTGCAAGCCACTTGCTATGTACGGAAACTTTTCCAGCTTATCATATAATGTCTACAAGTATAACTAGTATCTTTGTTTTGGCACAACGCTCCGAGATTTTCCTTGAAGTAGATGTTATCGTATTGCTATTAGTTTTGACATTGAAGGGGCATCAAATGGTGATAAGCCATTCATGATATATACTCGTATATAGCCATAACAAATATAGGAGTTATCAGATAAAATAAAATAGTTCTAGAACCTTACTCAAGGATTATTTCAACATAAGCAACAAATTCTTAAAAATACAAATTACTGGGAGAAACATTCGGAAACAAAATATCTTGGGTATCAGCACTTGCTATGGTCTCCTTTCTTATCCACAACATCTTGGAGTCTATTTGGCATGGAATATGCGAGTTCCCTGGTCACAGCCGGCGTTATCTTCTTCCATTCCTCCAGGATGGCGTTCTGTAGGTCCACTTCATCGGAAATCGTGTGGTTGCGAAGGCTTTGGTCCAGCATTGGCCAAATATTCTCAATTATATTGAGGTCCGGGCTCTGGTCCGGCTGCTTGATGAAGGACGGACAGTTCCAGACTAGCCATTCGCGGAAGGGCGCCCACTTGTGTTGGGCATCGTTCTCGTGGTAGTAGTGGAACAGTCGCCCCACCTCCAGATGCTCAACGCTCTGTTGCAGGTTCCCTTTGAGCACCGAAAGGAGCGTAGTGCGACTAAGTTTTCCCTCCACAATGACGATGTTCCCCACGCCCGCCGCCGAGAGGCAGGCCCAGACCATGATGCCGCCTCCTCCACTGGCGGGCGAGAGCCTCTCCTGGCCCCATTTGCTCAGCACGTAGGAAGCGGTCTCCGTCGACTGGGTCATCTGGAACCTACAGGTGCCTGCGAAAATCACAGACTCCCAGAAGAAGGTGTCCTTGGACAGGTGCTCCCTGGCGAAGGAGTAGCGCCTTATTGAGTTGAGTTTGCTCAAGTTGGGCCGGTACCAGGTGACTCGGCCCGTGTTGTTTTGGGTCCTCAGCAAACGCCGAGTCTCCGGACTGCAGGGCTTTCCTAGCTCCTTACTGGCCACTTGCTGGGCGATCTCCTTGGGGGACAACGACGGATTTTCCTTGAACCGGTCGATGATCAGCTTCTCCTCGGCGGAGGAGAAGATTTTGTTGGGCGCCTTTCTGCCCTTGTCCACTACCCGGTTCTCCCGCACGAACCGCTGGATGATCAGATGCACCGTGGAGATGCACAAGTTGGTCAACTGGCCGATGTGGCGCTTCGTATAGCCATCCTTGAAGTAAGCAATCACGGATTCCCGCGTCTCCACGCTGGTGCGGCGGCCCATTTTTGAATTCACGTGAAGGTTCCTTGTTGTTCCTCTTACCAAAGAAGTTGCTAAGGCTCAGGAATGTGGTTTTTGTATATAAAACTTATTTTAAGAGTTTTTTTTTTAAAAGCTTCAGGAACTATTGAAATTTTTTGGAAGCGGCGCTTTCTAGCAGCTGTTATCGAAATCAACTCTGCGCGTATCGATAGTGTTAGAAAGCATCAACATTAATGTGCCCCGGAGACGTACAAGAAATTTTATCCCACTAGCTTTAAACCATAAAAGGGTTCCGCATTAAATATGGATTGAAGCTTTTTTTCTGATAATAAAGAAATCAAATTGCCCTAGAAGTGCGTTAATGGATATTTTGATCCATTTCCCGTTAAATATGTTTGAATCTGAAAGTTTGATATGTGAGCGATCCAGTGTTGAATAACGCCCTGTGCATGCTTTAGTGTTGTGTTGTGTTTTTGTGCGGCCTTTTCGCCACGTGCAATTGGGATTTGTTGTTTTTCGTTTGCAGTCGATACGCGAGATTGCTTCCTATTGCTTCCAGTTCGCAAAATGAACCACTTTGAGATCCGGGAGATACCCGGTAAGGGACGAGCCATGATCGCCACCAAGGGGCTTGCCGCGGGGGAGGTGATCTTCGAAGAGGCGCCTTTCGTGTCCAGCCAGTTTTCGTGGAACACGACCCATGGCTATGCGGCCTGTGATCATTGCATGCGCCCTCTGGAGACGGTGCAGGAGAATGTGCGTCGTCTGGCGAGTGATCCGCACGTAGAGGTTCCGCTTCCCCAATACGATCCCACTACAGCCTGGGCGGCGCAGTTCACGCAGTGCCAGCGCTGCGAGGTGCGCTACTGCTCCGAGGACTGCCTGATGGAGGCCCAGAAGAGTTATGTGTTTACCACATCCGACGCCTTTAAAACACTGATGGTCATTATGGGGACGCATAGCCAGGGAATTGCCACCAGCGTACTGGCCCAGTGGGTTAACAAGGTAACCGACCTGCCCCTGCCGGATGCCGAGAGGGCTCAGTTGGTCACCGTGATCGATAATCTCTACGCCAAAGTGGGAGAATTCCTGAACAACGAGGGCTCCGGGCTCTATCTGCTGCTGAGCAAGATCAACCACAGTTGCGTGCCGAATGCCTGCTCCACGTTCCCCTACTCAAACGATATTGTCGTTCTAAAAGCCTTGTCCCCCATCCTAGAGGGCGAGGAGATATGCATCTCGTACCTGGACGATTGTCAACTGGAGCGAAGTCGCCACTCGAGACATAAGGTGCTGCGGGAGAACTACTATATCTTTGTGTGTCAGTGTCCCAAGTGCAGAGCCCAGGCCTCTGATCCCGATGTGACCAGTGATGAGGAGGACGATGATGACGATATAAACTAGACTAAGCCAAGCCAGCTTGTAGAATACATATGTATGTATGCATATGAAGAGATTATTGGCTGGCTTCACCTGATTTTGGGGAAACCCGAAAAAAATTTAAGATTTTCAATCCATTGATAAATTCGAAATCTGATCATGTACGTTTTTAAACAAACTTGCATGTGAGGTTCATCGAAGTACATTTTATACAACACAAATGGAAGAATTTTTAGATTTTCTTGCAATGTTTTTTTAACAACAAATGTCATTGAAAAATGAGTACATCTGAACAATATTGAAGAATTCCAGGGTTCTGCAGTGAAGATTGTTTGGAAGGATTTGTTAATTTCGATATGCACAAAAATTCTAAATGATTGTTATTCAATGGAGGCAGAATGTTCCTTAAGGAATTTGTAAATGCGAAAATACTTTTTGAAAATCAAATAAAAACATTTCATTGTGCAAAAAAAATAAAAAACAAGAAAGGAAGGCTAGCTTCGGTACCCGAAGCTTAGAATACCCTTGCAGGCTAGTTGCTTTTAAACCGTTCAATCGTTTGTATGTCAGCTATAAGATATAGTAATCCGATTTTTGGGTTTTTAAATTTCTAAAAAGGCTTTACTGTCTATGAAAACTGTTTTTATCAAAAATGAATTAATTGTCTTGAAAAACACCAGAGTTATGCTCAATGACCCATTTTTTCAGATAGTTCCTATGGCAGCTATAGGATATAGTAGTCCGATTTTAATGAAACTTTTAGGATATGTAAAAATTGCTATTAAATAGAGTTTACCGAGAAATAAATAAAAAACCTTTAAGAATGGCGAATTTATGGCTGTTTTTCCCAATCGTTCCTATNTTTGGTAATATTTTAAAGCCCCAACTTTTGTTGAAATAGAGTTAAGAGCTAAGCTCATGACGCAATCGTCTCCGCATTGTGTATGAACGCCGAAATTCGCCATTTTCCATCAGCTTTTTCAGCCAATTGAGTTGTTTGTTTGAACTTTGAACGTGCGAATTTTCCATTGTCATGTGCCAATGTCCCGTCAGCGTTACCCAACACCACGTGGCCTGGCCTGGTCCGCCCACATCCTCCTCCTCCTCCTCCCCGGATTGAACCCTCCTTGCTCCGAAGTCCTTGCTCTCTTGTGGAGCCTGAACCAAATCACTTGCAATTTGACTAGACGATGTCGCGACCGTTTTTTCTTCGTTTTATTTGCTCAAATATTTTTTGTTCTCGCTGTTGGTAACAAATTTCCACTGCTGCGTGCGGGTCACTTGCTTGGATTTATTTTAAGCTTTTCTATGTTTTTTCTACTGCATTGTACAGAACAGAAGCGACACCTGACAGTTTTCTTATTTATTTATTTCGGTGAAATGTGGGGGTGTGGTGTAAAAATATAAGTGGGATTGGGAATAGGGTGGGACCTGCTCTCAAGCTAAGCCAACTTTATCAACTTAATTTGTACACAAATTCATATTTTTCACATTTTTTTCCGAGTTTTTATTTTTCTTTTTTTCCCCGCACTCTGCAAAGTTTAAATCGCTTTAAGATTGTTGTTGTTTTTATTTTGGAATTTTGGGATATAGAAAAATAATGCTTAGTGTTTCCATATATTATAAACAGAAATAAAGAGCTCTTATTTCTTTAGCTATTTTCAAAATATTTGCAATACCATTTTGTAGAACTACACTAATTCTTAGCAAGTTGGAATTTCGAGAGATGAATTTCTTATTCTGGAATTTGAGAAACTAAATACAATTGTGGTCTGTTTTTTCGAGTGCATCACTCCGCCACCTAATTTCATTATGGCCCGCGGAAAGTTTTGTGGGTCCTTGTTAAAAAAATTGTATTTGAAACTTTTGCGGAAAAGTGGCAAATGCTCTTTGTCTTGGGAGTTTAGAGGTTGGTGGAAAGGTTGAGGGTTTTGGCCATAGGCACGTGCCATAAGTCATTTGTCAACAGGGAAAACTGATTGGATTCCATGACTAAGTGCGGTGTGGTATATTCCCATTCCCCTCCATTAGCTTTTC
>JAJJHY010010830.1:67824-110020 GCA_021224005.1 Drosophila setifemur
TAAATGTGCCAAGTGTGGTGGGCGGGGCCAAACAAGTTGTACAAGTTTAGATAACTACGTGGCGCCCCTTTGGTAGATCTCCAGATCTCCCTTAATCACCATTGTCGCACTTACGGGGATGGAATTTCAGTGGTAGCCTGATATAAAAGTTTTTATTACCCGATTAGTATAGTTGTACATATATAGTTGTATTTAATAAATAAAGCGAACTTTAATTTTAAAATTTATATTGGGATTGAGTGAACTGTGTTTTTTGGTGTTAAATATTTCTACTCTATTATCTAATATATATTTTATTTAAATTTTTGTATTTTCAGATACTGTTCAGCCACTTTCAATAACAAAACTTAGTTGGCCCGAATCAAGTAAGTCATACTCTATAATTTAGTCCTGGCCGTTCATGTCCGCTGATACCCTGTACTTGAGCCATGAATGTAAAACAATGAATCACTGGGAAAATGCGTGTGTGTAAACTGTAATAACAGTAATAACAACTAAACTCGATGGCAAATGACAGTTCTCAGATCCCGCTGAAAGCTCACACCCCTCCTCAGCACCTCCCTGGGATTTGGCCCCACCCCCCCAAACTACACCCATGGCCAGTGCATAGATTACGTTGCCATTTTCCCTCGCTGACTCAGCGAAAAACAGCAGAAACAGAAACGGAAAACTTCTGACAGCGACACACGTCTAAGATTACATGGGCGGGGGTTGCGAAGGGGGAGAGATTCATGGGTGGTGGCTAGGGGGGCACGTTCGACGCTTCACTTAATTAAGCGCCTTTTTGTCTGCTGTAAGTTGATAATTGAGGTTTTGCCGGTTTTGCGGCAGGCAAAAGTTAATCCCTCCCACTCATCAAACGGCATACCCCTCACCCCTCAGCCACCACCACGGCAATTGCCTTTTTTCCCGCAATTTTTGCACTCGGAAATGATGAAACGAGCCGCCAAACTACGGGCCAACCAAAAAAGGGAGGCCAATAAAAATAAAGAGATAATTTCANTCAACTCGGCTTTTTACTTAATTTCTTTAGCATAATACAAAAAAAAGAAACGGAAATCGTACACAAAATCTATCTTAATCAACAGAAGAATGAAAAAGTATTTCCCAAAAAAAAGAATTAAGGTATCTTTAAATTGATTTAAAATGATACAAATTTAAAAACAATCGGTTAGGGCATATATAAGATTCCCAATTAAAGTGATTTCATTATTGTTTTGGGATTTTTTTTAGGCTGTTTAAAAATCCTTTAATATTACTACCATTAAAAAAATACATATACTTAATATATACATATATTATGTTTACTTTTTATACCCGTGCAATTGGTATTTTGCAGTTATGGCCTGAAGTTTGTTACTCAATTCTTTAGCTGAATTGGGCACCGACTCTTCGACTCGGCTGGTGATGCTGATCAAGAATATATATACTTTATAGGGTCGGAGACGTCTCCTTCACTGCGTTACAAACTTCTGGTCAAAATTATAATACCCTCTGCAAGAGTATAATAAATATTGCGTTCGTTTCATAAGTTTCTTCATTCAGAGACAGTTCCAGTCAGTAACATAAATATGGTGGTTTAACTTAACAAGGCAGCTAGAACAGTAGAATATCAACATTTTGAATGCAATAAATAAAATTAATTTTCCCTTACGTTGGTATTTAAAAAATATTAAATAATCGAATTAGAAATGGGAAGATTCATATTAGCTTTAACCGCATTTCACATTTGTTTTTTTTTTACTGCCACTAACTCCCTTTTGAAAAAGACCATGAATATTTTGTTAATTCTTTTATTTTTGCCTCTCAAAAAATAACGGACTTACCAAATTTGTGCCCTACAGATGCAGTTTTATTTAAATTATTTTCTTAAGATTTTATCTGCCACCCAAAAATATTTGCAGTTGAAAAGTTTTCAAAAGTTAACTGGCATTGTTGTGTGGCATTGTTGTGTAACATGTGTGTGTGTGTGAGTTAAAAGCTTTATGTGGATTATGTTTTTATGGCTCGTGGTCAGAGGTGGAAATCCTGGCGAGCCGATCCAGGTCACTTTGCAGCCAGTAGCCAGGAGCCAGGACTTGGCAAATATTTGTGTTTGCTGCCATTTTCCTGCAATCTTTGGCTACCCAACTTCACCTCCTCGGAATTCCTGTCTCCCGGGACACACTCAACAAATATGCCAACAAGTCCGACTTTTCCAACTAAATTAAAGACTAAATTAAGTTTACTGATCCAAATTTGATTACAGCCAACACCGAAAACACTTTAAATCTTTAACTTTTTGGGCCACTATTTTCAGCAATTCAATTTCCATTGATTTTTCCAACAATTGTTAGCTGTCAGCTGTAGATTTATTTATAATGATTAAAGTTTATCTTTATACACTTTTTTTTTTTAATTTAATAACCTTTAAATTAAATAAGTAATATTAATGTTACTGGCCATTAATTAGAAATATATTTTCATTCGCATATCGCATACAATCGAACAAAAAAAGTGGCGTCGAACGGACGCGACTGTGCGCATTGGTGGACGATTTGAAGTAGAAAATTAGACTCCGTCCGTGTCCTTGTTTTATTTGGCGCTGCTTTTCAGAACAGAAGCAGAACCAAGCAAGCCTAAATTTAGTGGGTTTGTGTGATTACGGAACAACAACAGCAGATCGCACGCTCCTCACAAATCGAGATCCGTAGAAACCACATAGCAAGGGATTAGGATCAGAGACGACTCCAAAGAAAGCAGGAAAACGGCTGGAGAACTAGAGGCACTCACAATAACAACAGCAACTGCAGCGTCAAGCATTTCAAAATGGCGCCCACAAAGGCAAGAACCCGCGCGTCCGCCGTCCAGAATCAACAGGCGGCCAATCCCCTCCTGGGCACCAGGAAGGGCCTCACCCGCCGGACCGCTGGCAACAATGCCAACATTGACCCCAACGCGGAGAACTTCCAGACGACGCGCGGCAAACGCAAGGCCGACCACAGCCCCATCAAGAACGACAAGTTCGACAAGAAGCGCTCGGCCCTGGGCAACCTCACCAACAATGTGAAGATCATGCATGCCGCCGGCCAGCAGCAGGAGGAGGAGGTGGTGGCCGCCGGTAGGAAGCCGAAGCCGACGGCCCAGCAGCAGGAGGCCCTGCTGGATGCTAAGAACCAGGAAAATCTGACCATAAACGTCTTTGCCGCCGCTACCGCCCCAACTAACGCTAAGATGGTGACGCGCGCCTCCAGCAAGACTGACGATACGGTGGAGAACTGTCACAGGGTGCTGGACAAGATTGAGGAGGCCATGGCCAGGCCCAGGCCGCGTCCCAAGGCGGTGCCCCCGAAGAAGAACGCTCTGGGTGATATGCCCTTACAGATGCCCGTTTTGATGCTGCCGATGCCGCCGATGCCGATGCAGAGCCTGGCCGCTCCCCAGATGGCCGTGCCCAAGACGGTGCGCCGCATCTCCAACGACTTCAACAAGACTGAGGACAGCCTGTACATGTCCGCCCTGCAGGATGTGTCCAGCTGCGATTCCAACGACTTCAACAAGACTGAGGACACCGTGTACATATCCGCCCTGGAGGATGTGTCCAGCTGCGATTCCATGCGCCTCTCGGGCAACTTTGAGGCTGCCCGCCGGCGTTCCGCCAAGTTACAGCAAAAGACTGAGCAGCAGCCGCCGCAACTTGTACAGCCTGCGGCCGACTCCAGCCAGGTGGTGGCCATCAAGCCGGTGCCTGTAGATGTGGAGGACTTCGACCGAAAGAACTGGGACGACCCCTTCCAGGTCTCGCACTACGCCATGGACATTTTTAATTATCTGAAATCCCGCGAGCCGGAGTTCCCCATTGCTGACTACATGCCCCGTCAGATCCACCTGACCACCAGGAAGCGTACCTTGCTGATCGACTGGATGGTGCAGGTGCAGGTGACGTTCGAGTTAAATCACGAGACCCTCTACCTGGCTGTTAAGATTGTGGACTTGTACCTCTGCCGCGAGGTGATCAGCATGGAAAAGCTGCAGCTTTTGGGCGCCGGAGCCTTCTTCATCGCCTGCAAGTACGACGAGCGCCAGCCGCCGCTGATCAAGGACTTCCTGTGCATCTGTGACGGGGCTTACAACCGCGACGAGCTGGTGGCCATGGAGCGGGAGGCTCTGCGCACCATCAACTTCGACCTGGGCATACCGCTCTCGTACCGCTTTCTGCGCCGCTATGCCCGCTGCGCCAAGGTGCCGATGCCAACACTGACTTTGGCGCGATACATTCTGGAGCTGTCTTTGATGGACTACGCCACCATAGCTTTTAGCGACTCGAAAATGGCCTCGGCCGCTCTCTTTATGGCACTGCGCATGCACGGCGGACACGGGCAGCTGGACAAGCAGACCTGGAGCTCGACTTTGGTCTACTACACCGGCCTTGAGCTGGCCGAGTTCGATGGGATTGTGCCGGTGCTGAATGCGGGACTGCATCGCAAGTCCCGGGTCACCATCAGGACAATACGGAACAAGTACTCGACCAAGATATTCTATGAGGTGGCCAAGGAGCCGTTGTTGAGCAACCAGGAGCTATTCCAGACCCATGACCCATTGAAAACCCCCCCTTAACAACAGACCCCCTCACGGATAGAAACCCCAAAACCCATGATCTTAGCCCTAGCCCTAGCCCCAGCCCCTAGTCCCAAAGAAGTCCTCACAACTTGTTATATTTTAATTATTATTTGTGACCTTTGCATTATTATCATTTTTTGCATAAATGTTTCTTTTATCACGTTTTTGTTTAGTTTTCACCTATAACGACACATACTCGTATATCGAGCATTTAAAAATAAGCAGGAAAATTGAAAATAACTCTTAACCCGCCCCCAAAACATATAACCATAAACCATCTAGCCCGATCGGAAATCGATTTAGGTTCTAATATGTACGCTAGACTTAAGAGATGCCAGATTTGAATATAATACAACCGCAAGGGTATTCTAACATCTTCTACATTTTTTCCATATTCTTTAACATTATTTTGGTGTGAAAATGAGAATCAGTATGCAAATTCTTTTTTGTTTGTTTAAAATTAGCAAATTGAAAGTCTTTGAAGAAAGCATTTAATAAAAAAAAATGTCATACTTATCAATTAAAATAAATTGAAAAATTTAAGAAAGTAAAGGAGTTCGAAGTCTCTTAGTGTAATACAATATATGTTAAAGATCGATTTCTACTGAAACTCATATTGAAATATATTTCCTATTCATTCCAAAAATCATAATAACTAATCGAGAAAGTTCAGTCTGCATAAAAAATGTTTCCATTTCATTACCGGTTATTTTCCCTGCCCAGTTTTTTTTCTGTTATTTCCAGAGGTAACTTTTCCAACTTCATTCTGCCGGCAAGGGGAATATTTAATAGCTCCAGAGGAGGGGAGGGAGGGGAGGGAGGGGTGGATGAGAGGAGGGGAGTTGCATTTTTGGTTACCGACTGCCAGGCGCATTGATTGAGCTACGTGCCGATGGGCGATGGCACCTGATCGTTCCAATTTTTTTGTTCGCTCCAGACAAAATGCGCAATTTTTGGAAACAAATATTTGCAACACACTTTAATTCCCCCCCACACCAAACAGAACAACAACAACAATCCGGCAGATACAAAGGCAAGCCGAAACTGTTGACAACTAAATATTTTTCGGGTTCAGCTTTTTTTTTGGGGAGGAGTCTTCTTTGGTGGCAGCGACGGCAAGGGTCTTTTCATGCTCCGTGCGCCGTGAAACGAGATACGAATCGCACAGACACACACATAGATACTCACCCACACACTCGCGGGCGTGTAACATGCATTCAAGTATGTGGAAAATGAAACAAGTTTCGGTTGTCCTTAGGATAAGTGGGCAGAAGGGGTCTGCGAGGAGGCGGAGGCAAGGACAAAGATACTCAAATGACACAAAAGCAAGCTGCCATTAAATATGCGAGTAGACAGGAACCAACACACACACACACACACACGCAGGTACAGTCGAGGTGAGGTCAATGGGAATGAACCATAATTTAATTGTCCCTACATTACACACCATGCATTTAAATATTTAATCAATGAAAAACAAGTTCCAGCAAAGTTATCCGCTTGAAGAATGAAATTTAAATTCATTTTGAAATTAATGATATGTTAAATGTTTAAACTAGTTTAAACTGTTTAACTAGTTAAATCCAACTCTATAAAATGTTGAATATATTCCATACTTAAAGTACTAAGAAATGATTTGTATTTGGAAAGTGGGAACACGTATTATAATGGGGAAAAATAAATAATTTGTAATGCCAATATAAAATTTGTTATATAATCTCAATCTTTAAACAGTAAAGAAGTAATCATAATTATTATTTTTAAACATCTTGAATGGTATATCTATTTAAAGGCTTTGTAAAGGTGCAACTGGGAATTCCTCATTCAAATTGAACATTGATTTTGCATTAAATTAAATTGGGATTAAATTCCCAAAACAGTCTTTTACCATCACTTTAAAACTTTAAAACCTTCTTAAAATGTTTCCACATATATTTTTGAGTTCTCAGCCACACCCCCTGATTAATTATTAATACGAAATCCACTATTTTGCTGACCTTAAGTGTGCGGAACATTGTGACATGTGTAACACCTTGTTGCTTTTTAGAAAAGCCACAACAGACTGAAATGCCACTTACAAATCGCCTTCAAGCGTGAGAAGTTTGCACTCTGCGATGGGTTCGGGCAAGGGGGGTCAAGGGGGGTCAAAGGGGTCGGAAACCCCTCCCCCCCCCTCCCATATTTTTGTTGTTACAAATTAGCTTGACAACCGAGTTTTCTTTCCTCCTCCGTTTGATTTTTATAAACCTGCGGTTCGCTTTCAATCTGACGGCAAACGGAGCAAAAAATGCGAGAGCAAATATAACCTGTGCAACCACTTCCCGGAAAACCCCTCCTCCCCACCAGGTGCGCCGTCAGGTGTAAATTGTTTTATTGACATTTTGCGTTGAAAGCTTGTGTGTACTTAGCTTTTCTTGAGTATCTTTCTGTATATGTCTAATGAATTGAAAGGGTTAAGATGGGAATATCCAAATGTAAACAAGTGTCTTTGCTAGGCTAGTTGAGTTGTAGATGAAAATAATAAATGAAAGTGTGTTAGCTACAATTATTATGTTTGTTTCAAATTCAAATTTGTTAATGAACTTAATCACATATTCAAATTCAAGTGCATTAACCATACAATTTCGTAGAACATGCAAGCTTCTTATGAGTCATTCCAAATAACATTTTCCCACTGGTACTTGAACAAATCCAACTCAAATCTTGTTTAACTAACTTATTCAATGTTTTTCTCTTATAAAAAAAAAGACAGAAGAAAACGAAAAGGGATTGAAAATTCAACCCAAACTGCAACAGCAACAAACTTTGATATGGAAAACTTTGCTCGACTGTTGACGCTGTTCTTTACACATTTTACGTGCAGATTTGAATCGACTGAAACTTGCTTTTCTCAGATCCCCCCCAGTCGAATATTTTTATGCACTGATAGTCGCCTAACTCCAGCACCCCCCCTCACCCTTACCCTCATCCCCACCCCTTTTTGTCACCCAAGTTTTTCCTTAGTTCGAAATGTTCAACTTTTTGTGTGGCAAATGTAGCGAAAGTTTTTTGCTGACGCTCCCTTCTGCCTATTTTATGAAAGAGCAATGTTTCGCTTTGTTCTTCTAGTTTATAATTTTTTTTTCTACTTAATTAGATATTGCATTTTGGAGCATAACAATAACCCCGTGCACAAAGCAGAGCTGATAATTGCGAGCATAAATCACGTGGGCCACGCGGCGTATGCGCAACATGTGAATGGAAATGAAACCAAAATGTAGCGAACGGGCAAAAAAATAAACAATAAACAAGAACGAAGAAAGGGAACCAAAAGCCGCTTACAAATTGAGCGGCTGGAGTTGGCCAAAGTATTAATAATAGTCTGGAGTTGGCCTCATCGCAATGTTTTCGTTGTTACAGCCAGAAAAAGGTGCTACAGTGGTTTTTATAATTAGCGATGTTGAGCGAATTTTTGTGCAAAAGTTTCCCAGCTTTATCAATATTATCAGAAATTTGTTTTTTTTTTTTAATATATTGGTAAACAAACAGATTTTTAGATGTATCTTAATGTATGGTAACTGGTCCTTAATGTATGGTAACTGGTAAACTAAATAAAACTTTAGTAGATTTTTCATAGAATCTGTTCCAGATTAATTTTTCTAAGACTTACATTTCAATCAATTTCACGTTAGAAATTTTAATTCAGACTAAAACTAAATAAAACTTCTAGATTTTTTGTTAAGAAGTGGTCAATAGTCTAGGAATATAATTGATTATTACTTTTTTGTAGAGTATAAATTGAAAGTTACTGACGATCTCAATCACTTAACCAACTACCTTTAAATACCATTCCAAGCTTTGAAGCTAAGTAACAAGTTAAAGAAATGAGGCCTTGTGTTTTTTTTTTAACGCCAAAACGTATGTTTTGCCCCACTGTAATGTCCTGATGGCTAATGAGCCCAAGTGCAAGGCTTCGTTCATCCTGTTCATCGCTGCCAACGCCCGCTGTGATGGCTTTGCTCTACTTTGCTTGGCTTTTTCTGTCGTAAACGTTTTTCCGGGTATTTTCGGTGGCTTTTGGCTTTGCCCCGGGAAATGGCGGTGGGAAAAGGGGAAGGGGATCATAATTCATTTCCACATAATTTGACTTGCACACGCGCAGCGTCAACGGTGAAAATGAAAGAGAATAGATGACTGTTGCGGCACACTGCGCGAAAAAGTTTGCGTTCAGTTTTAAGTTGTAAAAATATCAAAAATCAAGGGGGAAGGCACCTGCCCGCCGCAGACATCTGTCACTTAAACTCACTTCTCGGCTGACAACTCGTCAAGAGCAGCATCCTGCAGATACTTCACCGGAGTCCGGCAAAGTATCTTTTTTTTTACCAGCAAAGAGTGCGAAATGTTAAAAGCTTTTCGCCTCCAATGAACGTTCACTGCGGTTTTTTCTTGTGTTCTTTGGAAATCTGGGGAAATCAATGGCAATGTTACTAAAAGGTGATCAAATCGAAGGCAATTACAATGAAAAAGGTGCAAAGAAATGCGTTGCGTTCAATTTGTGTAATGTAGATCGATTCCAACATCTATGGTCGTAAATCAATAAGTTTTTATATATAAAATGTAAGTAAATGCATTACATAACATTAAAAAAAAATATCCTCCTACCTAATTTATATATAAAATGGAATATAATGCATTTAAATGTATAAATACAAATAAAAAATTAATTATTGTGAATGTGTTATAAAGTAAGGTGCGAGTTTTACAATTCCCATTTACACTTTTAAATTAAAAAATACTTCATCAGAACGTTTTTTTATTCAATATTGGAAGTTTTTTTTATTTAATATGTTTTTTTTTACTTTCCACTTAAGTGTTGAACGGTGAACGATGTGTTATTATTTTAAGTTCTAGTTGCCAGAGGTTATTATAGGTAAACTTTGATATTTTAAGAGCTACTTCTGCACTATTTTTTTTTTAATTTCCCATTTTTGAAAATCCCCATTAAAGTGGTTTTAGTTTGTTTGTATTTGATATGCATATGAGTTTTAATTTTAGGGAAGGGAAAGCCCGATTGCATCTATGTAAATGTTTTGCACTTAAAGTTTCGATTTCCCATTTTCCGTATTTTTCCGAACACGATTCGATCCGTTTTGATTGTACTATATGCATTAAATGCTGCGCATGCTTTCTCTCTTCATTAACGAAAGAATTTAATTGGAATCTCTATGCGAGAGCGAGAAGGGTATATGGTTTCCGAAAGAGACGGAACCATCAATTGGATTGGATGTCCAATCTAGTGATGTCCCTCGGATTGCTCTCTCCCCCCGCAGTTTACTCAATAAAATTCACGACTCGCAGACAGAGACAGAGACGGGGAGATGGGGAATGAAAGAGACAGGACTATACTATAAACAGTTTTGCATCTCTTCCAACATTCTGTCGAAGGACCCTGAATAAATGACCCAAGCATATNAAGGCACCTGCCCGCCGCAGACATCTGTCACTTAAACTCACTTCTCGGCTGACAACTACGTCAAGAGCAGCATCCTGCAGATACTTCACCGGAGTCCGGCAAAGTATCTTTTTTTTTACCAGCAAAGAGTGCGAAATGTTAAAAGCTTTTCGCCTCCAATGAACGTTCACTGCGGTTTTTTCTTGTGTTCTTTGGAAATCTGGGGAAATCAATGGCAATGTTACTAAAAGGTGATCAAATCGAAGGCAATTACAATGAAAAAGGTGCAAAGAAATGCGTTGCGTTCAATTTGTGTAATGTAGATCGATTCCAACATCTATGGTCGTAAATCAATAAGTTTTTATATATAAAATGTAAGTAAATGCATTACATAACATTAAAATAAAATATCCTCCTACCTAATTTATATATAAAATGGAATATAATGCATTTAAATGTATAAATACAAATAAAAAATTAATTATTGTGAATGTGTTATAAAGTAAGGTGCGAGTTTTACAATTCCCATTTACACTTTTAAATTAAAAAATACTTCATCAGAACGATTTTTTTCTCAATATTGGAAGTTTTTTTTATTTAATATGTTTTTTTTACTTTCCACTTAAGTGTTGAACGGTGAACGATGTGTTATTATTTTAAGTTCTAGTTGCCAGAGGTTATTATAGGTAAACTTTGATATTTTAAGAGCTACTTCTGCACTATTTTTTTTTTTAATTTCCCATTTTTGAAAATCCCCATTAAAGTGGTTTTAGTTTGTTTGTATTTGATATGCATATGAGTTTTAATTTTAGGGAAGGGAAAGCCCGGTTGCATCTATGTAAATGTTTTGCACTTAAAGTTTCGATTTCCCATTTTCCGTATTTTTCCGAACACGATTCGATCCGTTTTGATTGTACTATATGCATTAAATGCTGCGCATGCTTTCTCTCTTCATTAACGAAAGAATTTAATTGGAATCTCTATGCGAGAGCGAGAAGGGTATATGGTTTCCGAAAGAGACGGAACCATCAATTGGATTGGATGTCCAATCTAGTGATGTCCCTCGGATTGCTCTCTCCCCCCGCAGTTTACTCAATAAAATTCGCGACTCGCAGACAGAGACAGAGACGGGGAGATGGGGAATGAAAGAGACAGGACTATACTATAAACAGTTTTGCATCTCTTCCAACATTCTGTCGAAGGACCCTGAATAAATGACCCAAGCATATATAACAAACACCGATCCCCCCTCCACTCCTCTCCCATGTTATATGGCACTGCATCCGGGATAATGTCGATCCTGGCATCCACCTGATTGTGGAAGTGGAATGTTGTAATGCATATATAGTACACCTGTGAACACTCACAACACTTTCCCGAAGTAATTTTGAATTAATGATGTTAAGAGTGTCGAACCACTGTTGCTTATATAGTACATTAAAAATAATCCTACAAATATTTTCAAAAGAAATATTAAACAAGTACTGAATGTGTTTAATTGAATTTGTTTTGAAGTATTTATAAAAATTTAATTTAAACTTGAAAATGTAATAGACAAAATTATTACTAATGCTGGAAAATTCATTTCTAAACATGCAAATAATTACACCAGAAATAAGAGAAACAATGAACATAACGATAAAAAACACTTTTGCAGAATTGATTGTAGTGCGCTTAAATATCGAACATTAAATTTTCTTTAATTTAAAAACTGTTCTTTATTTTTATAGGTTTACATGTTGAAATTGAATACGCATATAAATCAAATGTAATCCCTCACATAACACGCATTTATTTATGATAACCAAGTCTATTTTACCAATACAATGCAACCAAGCAAATGCATTTTCTGTGTTGCTGTAACATACAATAACTCTTAAAATTTTTGTTAATTACTTAAAGAATTTGATGTTTGTTAAAGACAAACTGGACATCGGCTTATTATTTATCTCCAGACATGAGCCCACTTTTGTGATTCTGTTAATTTGTTTTTCTTCTGTATTTTTCTGGCCACTCATCGATCAAAAGGCCCAAATCGGCTTATCAGTCAGTTGGCCAAGTTGGTTGAGTGGAGTTGGTCAAAAAAGTTTATATTTAGCTTTTTGTTTGAACATGATTAACAAAGGAATAACATTTTGCAGGAATTAGTGCCAGGCTGGCGCCTCTGGTTCTTGTGGTTGGAACCGAGGAAAACAGGAATTTATCTTTGCACTATACAATTTAACAAAGGCGACGACGGACGATGCTTGCCCTTCCATTTCCTGGCAACTTTGGCTTTCATTTACATATTTACTCGTACATCGTTTCACGCTAATAAAGACGACGGCGGGGTCTAGTCAAACTTGCGACGGGCTTCCGATACCGATAGCGATCCAGATCCCGATCCCTCCGTGACGACAGGATTGAGGAGGTTGTGCTGGTCAATGTTGTAGTGGTAAAAGAAGGACTTGCCATACTCAAAGGATGAAATCATGATCGCACACGCGGGCGCCACCTTCAAGAGCCGCGGACCCAGTCCGGCGAAGACGGCGGGCACTCCGCCCAGACGGTAAATGCTGGCCAGGCGCGCCGCCACCGACTTGGTGGCCACTTGCTTGGGGGGATTATCTGCCGTAATGCAAACCGAACCATTGTCAATGTGGGAGTGGGTGTGTGTGTGTGAGCTGGAGGCAGCGATCTGGGCAGCAAGGGGCCTACCTGAGAATATAAACTTCTCGCCGAACTTGATCCGCTCGTGCGTTTTCACAACGTCGAAGGGCGTGGTAATGGTGGCGGCCACCGATCCCGATATCGCTCCCGCCGCGAAGCTGAAGCCGAACGAGGGCTCCACCACGTTGAACCGGGCCTTGAGGAACTCGTAGCAGGTCCAGTAGATGCCCGAGAATGGCACGTCGCGCAGGATTCGAGACATTAGTCGAAATGTTAACTAAATATGGCTTCAATTGTTTAACTGCTGCTGACAGCGGTTGCCAACAAAAAAATAAAGGCTGCTGTACACTGAAAAAAATCGAATCACATTATTGAAAGTGGAAAAAAGAACACGAAGCGTTTATAAATCATCGGATTAAAATATAAAAAAAAAACCATGGGAGGGGAAGGCAAACAAAGGAAGGGGGGTCAGCTCACATTTCTTGGCATTAGCTCCGAAGTTGTCGCCATCTTCTGGACTTGGCTTCGGTCCATGTCCGTGGCTGGCTCATTAATCTAAGTTAGCCATAGCCTGGCTACCCAGAATATATAAATATACGTATACGAGTATATCCCGAGCCCTCTTCCAACGCCGCACCTGACCCTTACCCCCCGCCATCGACGCCGCTTAACCCTTGAGAGAAGCTTGCTCACAAATTTACACACTTTTAATTCATGTTAATTTGTTGCCTGTTTATCTTTGTGACTGAGCCCCCCTCTTGGCCCACGCCCCTGTAGTTCACCTCGCCTGTCCTTCACTCTTCCCGTTGGCTGCTTGAGCAGCCGTAAGCTCATTTTCCGAGTACTTCGCCGTCACTCGTAGTGTTAATGAGGTGGTCCCAGAGGGTGGTCAAGGGCGGTCGTCGGTGGAAAACTGTATAAATCATTCGCGATATCAATCAACAGTTTTTAAAGACACTGTGAGTGGAAAAAAACACAAAAACACGGACAATGCATACCCGTTACTTTGTTGCCAAATCAAGGATTAATTAATTCAGATATTGAAACAGACTTCATCTAACTGGGTTTGATATTCGTTTGAACGCATATATATATATATATATATACTTTATAGGGTCGGAGATCATTTATTCACCTTGTCATACCATTAAAAACAGGATATAAGCAGAATTAACATATATCTTTCACTGTGAGAGTAACGGGTAAAATACTTTGAGGAGGAGAAACTAATTTAAAGATTCTTACATTGCTAAATTTTATCATATATTTATGTGCTAAGGGTAAAAATAAGCTAGTTAAAAATTCAAGAGAAATTTAATCAATGATTCAGGTCAACTACAGTTTTGTTTTGCTAGTTGTTATTAAATTACACAATTCATCAAATGATATATTAAACCAATTAATTTGCTGAAAAAACAAAATGTTGAGTCCGTCAAAAAAATAACTACGTGTTTTTTAGATTTAAAGTAAAAATATATGTAACGTATTAAATTTTTTTATTGATTCATTTTCATAGACTTAAATTACTTCATTTATCACATGATATGTTAAACCAATTAAATTGTTAAAAAAAAACAATTAAAAAGACTAAATGCGGAATATTTAAACTTAAATTGAAAATGTATGTAATATTTTAAATTAAATTTGTACTATAATAAACCCTTAAAATAACTTATACTTTAGGGTAAGAAAAATAAAAAACCGACAAAGAAGTTGTGAAGCTAGAAGAACACTACTATATACTATATATATTAAATTGATATTTTTGGTAGTGGCACGTGGCCTGTTCATCAATCAAGTCATTAAACTGGCTAATCAATCGAAGCTGGCCAAAGTCAAGGACTCCCCCTAGAACATCGGAAAATAATATCCATTAGAGGCAACAAAATGTTCTAGTTCATTCAACTCAATGATTTTAATGAGCGCATATATAGAACTACTAGCTCTGTATATTTTTTTGTGCGTGCCGAAAATATTCCCTGTATTCCCTGTCTTTTCTTGCCTTTTTTTAAGACCCTCCTTTTGTTTATGGACTCTCCCCGATTGCAATTGTTTCGCACTGGTAATAAGTTTATCATTAAATTGCTTACTGAAATCGCCTCTCCCCAAAGATGTTCCTCCCAATATTTCATTTGGGTTTGCAGGTTGCTTTTATTTATACTTTATTTGCTATTTCTTTATTTGCAGGGCTTAGCGTTTCTATAGGGATCATAGAAAGCCAAAATAGAAATATATATATATATACATATATATTGAGGCTGCTGTAATTCTTTGCGGTCAGCTTTCGTTTAGTAAAATAAAAAAAAATCTAACCCCATTTCTTGTTTATCTTTTATCTTCACGAAAACATTTCCTTCATCGCCAGATTGGTAGATGTGCTCCCTCCAATGGCAATATATTTTCTAATTTTAAGTGTTTTCTGCTTTTGTCTCTATGCTAGCCAAAATATTTTATGGAATAGTTTACTATATATATTTACTAGGCTTTAATGTTTCCCAATATTTTCGATTTTTTTTTCAGATTTCCCTGAATATTTTTAAAATAATCTAAAAGTGCTTAGAAAAATGATCAATTTCAATTAAGTTTTATATAGTTAACTCCAACTTAGTTTTTGAAAAAGTTATGTCATATTTATCCGTAAATAGTTCCGCCCACTTTTTTAGTATTCTAAAAAGTTAATTGGGTTGCAACGTTAAAAGTGAAAATGATGTCTCCTCATTTAATAGTTAAATAGTTAAACTTTAATTCCAAAAAATAGGGGGTAGAAAAAGTGTTTGCATTTGCTCACATTCACATTTCCCTGTTTGCTCAATTTCCGATACCCATTAAATTTGAGTTTATCGCTCGGAGGTCATCGGACAAGTCGACTCCCAGGACTTATTTGTTGACTCTTCTTATCCCCACATTAGCGGCACATATGTACATATGCTCTCTACATATTTCAGCCATATTAATCCGAGAGTCAATTCATATTCAATTGGAGAAGCCCAGCTTGTGCCCCTGCCCCTGGCCAAATCCTTTATGGCTGCTCATTTGCCTTTGGCCCGGATTTTTGCACTTCCATCAATGATTTTTGTGGGCCAAAGAGGGAATAGAATGCTACACAACTACAAAAGGCCTTGACCAAAAATTATCATCGAAAAAGTATAGGAAAGTTGAACTTAAATAAATCAGTAAATCACACCTAGCTAGTACTAAATTAGTTAACTAAAGGTATAGCAAATGGTAAAAAGATCAATTTAGCTTCGTATTTATTGTGGTATCTTCTATTTAAATATATTTTATAATGAATAAATTCCCACAACACTATTAAATGTTTTTTTTTCAATACAATTTGACCTATATATTCTGAAAGTCTATAGATAATATTTTCGTTTGGTGCAAATGGGGATTGTGGACTGTGATCCAACTCATTTATTCATACATCCCATTCGAAGATCCCATCGCACATCCCGAACCATGTCCATGGCCCCTCCACAACTTTCACCCACTTGAGTGGCTCGAGGGCCACTTGGAGCGGAAAAGGCGAATCGAAATGAAAAGGGGGTGGAGCGGGATGTGGCGGGTGGCAATTGGAAAGGGGTCCCTGAATCCAACGAATCCACCCAATGCCCAAAACCCACAAAATATATAACATACCTGAAAATACATATTTTGCAATTTTATCTGGGGCTTGAATATTAAAAAGTTAATTAAGAAATTAAGGAGTAATTACATTTATACCGAAAAGAAAACATTTCCCTTTCGTGTTTAGTTTTCAACTTTAAAATCAATACACCTTAAAATCATTTATGTCTGCCGAACTTGGCTCTTTCCCTTATGGACCCAAAAATTTGTATTGCCAATTGCATTTTGTCACATTTTCGAGATGCTCAAATATTTTGTTAAATATATATATTGAGTCCCGCCCCAAACGATGTGCCAAAAGGTTGAAGTGGGCAAAGTGGTTGTGTCCATGGATGGCGATATCATTGAAAGCAGCTTCAAAGTGAGCAAACAAAGCCCCGGCAATTTTATTAAGCCAGAATGGCAGGGGAAATCGGGGGGTGACACGCATAAAAACTTTAGTATCCCTCTAAGCACTCGCCCAAAAATTGGTAGGAAAAATTTGCCAAATTAATAGTTAGTGGGTCGATGGTCGATGGCTTTGCACAGATTTCGAGCCATGAAACTATTTTTAATTAATATTTCATGGTTTTGGTTATTAAATTGGTTACTATTTACTATTTTACTTAAAGGTTTTATTTAATATAAGCTGTAAAAATACATAAATAGTAAAATTGCTTAATTCACATTTATTTACAAATTCATTTATTACTACATTTAATTATAGTTCATTTGTTGTATACCCTAGGAATGTATATTATGTAAAGCCAAGACATTGCATTTATATATATCATATATATTATCTATTATATTTGTATTTCATATTAAACTCTACCAGCTACATTAACTTCATTGCATTTATTAAACATTAAACAATTTCTCTAACTATTGACTCAGCAAAAAAGGTATTTATTGTACTACTATTAAAATATATTAAACAAATTTTAAATATTTTTATAAGCTCAATATTTGTTTTAAGTGTGGGTGATGCTGGCACTGTGGCATTCATTATTGTCCTGCGTAGGACATTCAACTTCACTTTAGCTCGGTGCGTGCACTCATATCTCACAGCTGCCACATTTTATTCTAATCATACAGAGCGAGATCTCAGATACATATATATATATATATATATATATAGTTATTCATGGAACGAGGCGTGTTGTCCGAGTGGCAAGTGCAAGTCATTCGAAAGGCAATTCTCAGCAAGGGAAACTTTTCCCATTTCCCTTCGTTTATATATATTTTCCTCATTTTGGCATGTGTATGTGCATATAGCACATACGAGCTGCAGATTGTACATTATAAATTTGCCGCCTAATTGAAGTAAGTATCTACCAGCCACGCCTATTTTAGCACCCGTGGAATGGAAATTACCAAGCCATTTCATTTGCATTTGTTGATGGTCTTTTGCGGTTGTACCCCTGCTCCCTGCCCCCTGCACCCCTCCCCCCCTTCTCTCTTTCCGTCCGCATAGGGGCATATTCCTCTATTCTAATGAGCTGCACAAATGACAATCTCCAAGATTGTTCCTACGCAACAGATACGACACAGAAACGATTTGCAAAATGTTCATCACATAGGAGAGCTTCAAGAGTATAGCTTTTGAATTAATTATCTTACTACTTTATAATATGTTTTTTATTTATTTTAAATGTTAAATTAAGCTTTTTTGCTCAATTTTTCTATGAAAAGATTATGTAACTTTCTGTGTTTCGAGCTTTTTTTTTGCAGTGCACAAGAGCTCCAGTTAATTGTAGCTTAGGTTCGCTTGATTCGCCTTCGAATCGAATGCGGAAAATGCATTTATTGTAGCTGCGTTTTAATGAGGAAATCATTTTCCTTCTCGAAGCTGGGGCAAAAGCTTTAAGCCACTTAGTTGTTGCGAAACTTACAGCAAAACTCCTATTTTAACGTTTGTGGCTTAAATATTTCCTACCAAGGGATAACTAGGGAAATTTAATTGGTTCCTTGAAAATTGTTGATCGTTTGTTTAGATGCATTTTCAGAATAATTTAATATTAAAAAATTTAAATACATTTGCAAGTTGCATGCTGGTCTCTGCCATAAAAATCATCAAAATCCAAAATAAAATCGAGAGCATTTTCCTCTGTTTCCCCCGTTTCCCCCCCCCAAGACGATTTCCCTTCTCTAACCCTAAAAACCGAAGCCGGAAAAGCAAAAAGACAGCGACAACAAGCTCAAATGGCTGTCATGACTGTCAATAAAAACATAAGCGAAGGCAACATAAACAACAAGCTGCGAACAACAAATAAATAACAAACAATGCCAGGGAAAAAACATTGTCAAAAAAAACAAGAAAGGAAGGCTAGCTTCGGTACCCGAAGCTTAGAATACCCTTGCAGACCAATTGCTTTAAAACTGTTCGATCGATTGTTTGGCAGCTATAGGATATAGTGATCCGACTTTTGGTTTTTGATTTTCTAAAAGGTATTTAATGTCTATGAATTCTCAAGAATGAATTAATTGTCTTGAAAAACACCAGAGTTATGCTCAATCACTGTAGGATATAGTGGTCCGATTTTGATAAAACTTTCAGGAAAAGTTTAAAAAGTCATTACAAATTGATTTCTCAAGAACGAATTGGTTATCTTAAAAAATAGCGAATGAATGGCACTTTTTCCCAATCGTTCCCATAACAGCTATGTGATGTAGTGTTCCGATTCCAACCGTTCCGACTTATATAGTACCTGCAACAGATTGAAGTTTCGGTGCAAAGTTTCAGCCCGATAGCTTTAAAACTGAGGGACTAGTTTACATAGCAACAGACAGACGGACATGGCTAGATCGACTCGGCAGGTGATGCTGATCAAGAATATATATTCTTTATAGGGTCGGAGACGTCTCCTTCACTGCGTTACAAACTTCTGGTCAAAATTATAATACCCTCTGCAAGGGTATAAATATAGTGAACACCATATTTCAAGTGGCACAACAAAAATTAAGGTATTCCATACCTTTTTTTTTTAAATACAAATAAATTAACATGTTTCTTGAATGTAACTATTTGTAATTTGCAAAATTTGAATGTTGAATATTTCAAAATAAATTACATTGAGCATTGCTTGAGCAGCTCCACGATGGTAGCCTCCAGTTTGTCACTAGCTCTTTTAAGTTCCTGATTCTGCGCGACCACCATGTGCCGCATGCTGTTCAGGTTATCCAGTTTGTTGTCCTTGGCCGCCAGACTGTCCGTTTGCAACTGCATCAGCTGCAGATGGAGCGAACACATCCGCTTTAGGTTGTTATTCTCCGCAGTTAGTTTAATTACATCAAAGCTGATGTTATTCTCTTCATTCAGCGGGGGCGGGGAAGAAGTTCTGCAATATCTACTATCATCTGGTGAAGAGTGTGGCAGGCCTTGCTTTGGTTCAGGTTCCTCCTCCTGATTCAGGATATTCGACTGGTAGTCATCATCGTCATCAGTAGACAGTTGCTTGAGCAGCTCCACGATGGTAGCCTCCAGTTTGTCACTAGCTCTTTTAAGTTCCTGATTCTGCGCGACCACCATGTGCCGCTTGCTGTTCAGGTCATCCAGTTTGTTGTCCTTGGCCGCCAGACTGTCCGTTTGCTCCTGCATCAGCTGCTGAAGGAGCGAAGACATCCGCTTTAGGTTGTTATTCTCCGCAGTTAGTGTAATTACATCAAAGCTGATGTTATTCTCTTCATTCAGCGGGGGCGGGGAAGATGTTCTGATCGGGTGATCGGGTGGATTTAAGTATTTGGGCATTTTGTGCTTGATTCGCGACAATATATAGAGTGCTGATCCGAAATTCTCAGTTGCGAATTCGCCTGTTGAAAGTTTGGCGTCTAACTGGCCAGCGTTGCCAGATCACCAAACACAGAGTTGCATTTTGCATCAGAGTAGGGTGCTCAATTTCAATACGAAATTAATTTATTCATTAATAAGTGCGTCGTTTAGAACAAATTTAATTACTTATCGATAATAAGAAATAAAAGAATATTCACAAAAAATCATAATGAAGTTGAGGGTTCTTTTTGCCAACTAATAATTTCGTAGTTTACCAGAATTATAATGAATTATAAATTACTTCCCCAACTTTTAGAGCATTTAGAACTTTTAGTTCGTGAAATAAATGATGGCATGGCTTAAATAAAATCCTTATTTGTAACCCGAATAGGATTGCTAAGAATCCAATGTATTATTAAGCACCCCTGCAATCGGGAATCCAAGAATCATGTAAATAATTAGGATTGGGAAGAAAGTGAGCTGCCAGGTCCCACCAGTAAGTAAATTTTAACAGCGTCAACTGGCAGTGAAAATTGCTTAAATTTTTATTGCCCCGTGCTTTCCCCCTTTCAAAATTCCCTGCAATGCGTGAATTAATTCACGAGACCCAGCTCATACATACACGCAATGCGTGTTTGAGGCATAAACCAGGGACGCGACGGAACAACTTTACGTATGGCAAGGGGGATCCGAGAAAATGAAAATTTTATTTTATTGATCAAGCTAATAAGTTTGAGATACTCTTTAAAAATGTATTAAATTATTTAATGAGCAGAAGCATAAGACAATTTATTTTATTTACTTTAGGAAAAAATCGAATTTCTGTTCCGGAAATTCCAAGATTTTTTCCTTTTGTTGATTGAGAGCAATATTTAATTTATGGTCATTAAAATAATTATTTAACCAAAATCAAATTGCTAATATTTGTTATTTTTTCCATCAAGCGAGTTCTGATAAAACTTTAGTATAAATATTTCTTTGAACAACCATTTTCCATTTCCCCATAATAAGCTCCTGGATACATTCTGTATCTCCCATTTTGGTTCCGCATCTGCTTGCAGGTGTGCTCCTGGAACATTTGCGCTGCATGTTGTCGTTGCCTTACCTCCACATTTTCCGCTCACATCCTGTTACCCGTATCCCAGCTCCCTGCTCCCTGCTCCCTGCTCCCTGCTCCCACCTAGCTGGGGAGGATTTCGCCTCTCAGCCGTTGTTTTATTTCCGATAAAACAGAACACAAACTTGCATTTGTAAAAAAAAACTTAAAAATACATACTAAAATGCTAATACACATTCTATGGATTTAATGGATGATTGTTAATTAAAGGGATCCAAGAACATATTATATTCTAGTAAATATATGTGCATGGTTTTTGACAATTATATATCTCACCTATTTGAATTATTTGGTATTTGGTCTGAAATACTGTCAACATTTTTGTACCGCCTTTGACTTGTTTTCAAACAAGGCCATTAATCATTTACCAGTTTATGAGTGCTGCTTTTCCGCAGTCCATCTCATTTTCCGTTTCCATTTGCGTTTTCCAGCAGAGTATCTGGTTTTCCACACATACGCCATCAATTATGATTGAAATTAAAAGGAAATTCATTTTTCACAAAATCATCAGCAATCCGGTAAAAATGTTTGATTGGCGCAATGTTTATAAATAAATAAATTTCTTATAATTATAGTTTTAATTGTTTCTGTAATTCCCCTGATTTGCAATTCGTATGAGCCAAGTTGGTAAATGCGAAAAACTAAACTCATTATGATTTAAAAAAGGGAAACTTATACCATAGCTGCCTCAGCATCAAACACGACCAACTCTGGGGAAAATAGGTGGGAAAGTGGGCGTAAAATTCAGAGAGAAAATGGGAAAACTGTGAGCACTGCCAAGAGGCATTTTATGCTTATACTGCCTCCTGTCGCAAAGGTGTAAAACTTTGAACATTAAATGACATGCCGATTAAATTAATGTCCCTGGCTAAGGACACAGCGGTAGAGAGAGAGAGAGAGAGAGAGAGAGAGAGAGAGAGACAGCAGAACAATATAAGAGAGAGAGAGGAAGAGATATACTACACGCAGACAGTGGAATTGACGCCATTTGGTTTTGGCCAATAATGAGGCTTTGGGTCACGACAAAATACGCTACGAGTATGATGAAAAATAAATAAGCTAAAATTACCATTCAGAGAATCAGAGCTAATAATTTGTCTATACTTAAAAAATAATGGAAATGCTGTATAGGGATTATTTCTGCTTAAGGTTCTTTAATGAAGTATGTGCACCACTAAGAAAGGATTTAATAATAAAACAAGACAGAACACTGTAAATTATATGTACACAAAAAAAACATACAAATCCACTAAAAAAACTATTCTACTGAATATAAAATATATTTGAGGAGCTCAAACTAGAGGAAAGTATATCTTTGGGGTTCGCTAAAAGAGCGGCAAATCCATTCTTCAACTAGAGGAAAATAAGATTGAGGCCATTGACACGTGTGACCAGTGACCTGTGGCTCAGGGATGATCTGAGGAAAATGAAGGCCACATGGTGGCATCATTAGCCGTGGACACCATGTGCACAATAATAATCCCAATGAACGACAATGGCCAATCCCTTCACCTACGCCCCTGCCCATCCGCAAACTGCTGTAAGCTGATATTCCCATTTGCCCAAATCACGTTGACCCAAACTGACAATTTGAACGCAACAAAAAAATAGATTAACAAATTTTAATAAAAACTATATTCAACAGAAATTAAGGGAACATTAAAAACAAACAAAGTTTGAAATATAATGGTACATAAATATATTCCAATACTCATCTGTAATATTTTACCTTTTGAAGTGACTTTCCGTAATTAATCAGTTAATTTAGCCCCCCAAAGAATTATATAGGATATAGAACCCAGGTTATTTAAATATATAGAGGTAACTTCAGACGAGGCATAGAACTTGAAGTTAAAATCCCTGATTTGGCAGGGGGGCAACGGATCAGTTTGTATATTCCACATCTTGATTTTAGAGCCAATAATTTGATAACTTTTTAAATAAATAACAACCATTAAACCAAGTCAACCAGGTAAAAACTTTAACCAGAACTTCCACGCTCTTGGGTTCCTTTAATTTTAAGTAGCGGATTGAATTTCCTCTTTGAGGGTGCTGGAGAAGGGGCAGGAGCAGGAGCTGGAGCAGGTGGAGGAGCAGAAACAGGTGCAGGAGCAGTTGCAGGTGCAGTTGCAGGTGTCATAACAAGCAGTTTTCCATTGCCAGAAATCCGTCAAATAGAAATATCAAAACAAATTACATTTCGCCCGAACACAGAAATTGCAATCAACACACCGGAATTGCATATGAAATGGTGACCTTCCGCCATATTTTCCGCCTTCCCACGCTCAATGCACATTTTCCCCCATATATATTTTCCACATTTTCCCACACAGTTGTGGGCTTTCTTTTTGTTTTTTTGTTCCCTTTTTCGCTCCATAGTTTTCCGTTGCAAATAGTTGGGCAGTTCAACAGGAACAAAAGCAGCAGCAACAACAGCAGCAATGTTGCCACATTAATGTCAACGTTAAAACCAAAATTGCATTTTCTCTATCCAACTTTGAATCTCCCGCAAATCGCATTTCTACCAAAACAGGTAACAGCATCAAAAGCATAGTTTGTAATTTCTACAAACTGAAAAAGAAAAACCATTTTCAGTGTGTGCAACTGCTTTCAAAAGACTCATAATAATCGTAATAATTCGAAATTTATGTGATAAAATATTTGCAAAATTTGAATATTCTTAAATACTTTTTTTTATTTTCAACAAATATCCTTAGTTGCTGCTGCGAATATATTTATATATATATATATTTCACCTTTGGAAAAGTGTGTATTTTCCCTCCAATGCCAGGGTCAAAGGGCTTTTCACGACGGATTACGGAATATAAATAGACGTACTTGAATGCAAAACCGTACTTTTATATCTATAGAAGATGGAACCCGCCTTCTCCTGAATGGATACTAATATCAAAAGTTACAAATATTCAAATAAGTCCCTCGGCACAAAGTCGAAAGATGAACCCAACCCATGCTAACCATTATTCATTGGGAACGAAAATATATCCATATATATTTGGCCAAGGCGGAGAAGTTTTTGCGTTGAAGAATTTTCCACAAATTCCATTTGGTGTGTCGATGTTAGCGCTTAATTAAAAACGGGAGACGGGTGCTCCTAGAGAGCAGGAGCTGGTTCTGGTGCTGGAATTCCCCAATCGAAACCAAAAAGCGTTTCCTCTTTGGATTTCAGATTCAAGAATTTCACCCTAAATAAACTTGGCCACCAAAGGGACCAGAAAGTTCGGGGCTTTTCTTCATATTTCCTCCTCGTATTTTCCGGTTTTCCGTTTTCTGTTTGGTTTGACAACAGCAACAGCTGTTGCAGATGATATTCACCCTCTTGACCATTTCAACGTTGGTCGTTATTTAATGAGAGCGCATGAAAAATTAAATGAAAATGCTTTGCATGCGACGCGACAAGTGGCTGTGTGGAAAAGTGGACAAATTCCGGAAAAGCGGAAAGCCATTAGCACACACAAAGCGGAAACGGAAATGGGAAATGGGGATGGGGTCTGCTAAAAAAAAATGGAAGGGCGAACCGGATGGGAACATTTAGTTGCTCCTTTTAAATATGCAAATGGATACTCGAAAACTATTTTATTATTCGCACGCGTCGCCTACTTTTCCTACTTCCTGGAAGACAAGTTTTTATTTTTCTATATTTTTCTCCATGTTTGTTTTTGTTTCTTTTTTTGTGCTTGGCCTAGGACACGCCCTCTTTAGTGTTATGTGCTGTTTACGATGCCATAAAAGAAGGGAAAACGAGTGACCGGAGACGGGAGAAAAGAGGCAACAAAAGCACACAAATGATAGGGGGAAAATGGGTGGAGGAAAATGGAAATGGGGAAAGAAAATCGTTAGAAGGTACCCCAAACAATCCGATCCTGAGTGAACCCTATATGAAATTTGATTATTCAGGTACCGCTTCAACAGAGTATTTTCACAAATTCCAAACAAGGTATCATAATAACAATTCGATATTAGCAATTTAAACACATATTTAAAAAGCATGCTGAATTATTTGTATAGTTTTTAAATTAAATGATACCATATAAGAATATTCACAATTTATTTATATATATTTTCTGATTACATTCATATTCATATACACAATTAAATTAATTCAATAACAAGAAAAGGAAGGTTCGATAGTTTGTACGTGTATATGAAGTATATGTACGTGTATATGAAGTATATTGTCCAAGAACGAATTAATTATATTAATAAACACCATTGTCTCTCATCGTTCCTATAATATATATATATATATCCTCTTCAAGGGTATACAAATATGGACATTGTTAACAAAAATATTTATTTAAAGACATAAATGAATATGAATAAAGAAGATAGCTTGAGCAATGGCATACAAATATAAGAGATTAATATAATACCGATCAGACTAACCAATTTCTTGAACATCTGAACATTGAAAGCCCCTCCCCTTGACCCCTTGACCCTGTTGACCCCATGTCCCCGATGATGGCTGTAACTCGCTTTTTAATGTTTACCCAAAGGACGGTCTGACATTGAATAGAGCGAAAGCCTGTGTTCGACACAAGCTACAAAAAAGAAGAAAAAAACATCTATGGCCCACGCAGACAGACAGGGAAAAAATAGGAAAATAATCCCGGAGTGGGAAGTGGAGGAGGAGGAGTCCCCGAACATTCCACATTCCACATGAACACCATCGACAAGCTCTGCTCTGTGAAATGTCTGACCAATAAGCCGCCTAGGCCGGGTCGTAACCGTAACTGAACCCGGCTTAAATCATGTCAACTTAGGCCAGGCCACCAATGCGAAAACTGTCCGCATGTTTTGATACCCAGCAAACGGGGTATATCAGTTTCTAATGCCGAACTTCGGGCACTTGTCTCTCAATTTGAATGGTATCCAGCTCTTTTCCCTCTTATAAGTCGGGCTTTGATTCAAAATTGTATTCCAATTGAAAAACCATACGAATTTTGTTCAATAGTTTTCCAGGAAAAAAAGGTATCTTAAATTAGTTAATTTTTGACTTTGAATCGTTTTTTATAGTTTTGAATCATTTTCTCCTAATAAGTAATATGAATCGTATTTCTATTCTAATTAAAAAATCATACGAATGAAGGTTTCCAAGCAAAAGGTAGTCCGAACATTTTACAAATATGTCTTAGTTTAGATAGTTAGATGGGAAATGTAACTAATATAATTACTTCAATTGATTTTCTTAGGAAATCCAGGAAACTAGTTATATTTTCAATGCCCAAATATAAAAAAATACTTTGCAGTGGTACTCGTAGCTATACTTCGAAAGTCCAAATATGAAACCATTTTTTTTTGGCTTAAGTCTTTGAGTCAATCTTTAATAGGTATGCGAAGCTTCGCCTCCCCCCAGAAGGCGTTTTTATAGTTTTCAATCCTTTTCTCCCGTCCCGCCCCCATCCTTGAAGTTTTCCTCCCTCCCCCAGGTCGCATATTTGCACAGGAAACGGAAAACGGAGAACGGAAACTGTTCTGTTCTGTCCTGTCTGGATGTATCCTGGAGTACGCAGTTGGGCGTTGGTACTGGGATTGGGATTGGGCTTGGGATTGGGGGAACTCGATGGAGGAGGCCATGCTACTTGTGTCGGAAATTATTTGCCTGGTCAAAGGTCGCGAATTCTTTTTGATTTTTGCATCTCGGTTGTGATTTTTTTTAGCAGTGATTTCCCCCGTTTTTCGTTCATATATATTTTACCCTTGGGGGTTTTCCAGGTGTTTATGGTAATTGGATAAATATGTTCAAGTCCACTGATTTAATCATTTCATTTCGTATTCTTATTCCCCTCTATTTAAAGGTGCTAAATGCAGAAATTAGCTTTGCACTCGAACTCAAAGTTGAACTCAAAGCATGAAAAAAGTGATTGATGACTGCAAACTAAAGTCAAAAATTTAAATTAAGCTAACATAGTTTGAGAGGGTAAGTTCCTTGTAATTTAAGTTCTCGGTAATTATTTAATCTTACTTACTATTTATGTTGTTTGAGTAATTTAAAACTCGAACTTTGTACTTCCTTTCTGTTCTTTAAATTCACTTTGATATATAAACTTTCAACTTAAATATTGACAAGACATTTAACCCAAAAATATTTGTCCTCCGACGATTATTTCGCAATTATTCCAAAGAGGAAATCCGATAGTGATTTCAGCTGGCCTCGGCTTTAACAAAATAACTGTGGAGCAAAAATGTAACCGAAGTAAATAAACGCCACGGAGATTGTTCATATATGTATTCTCTTGGTTTTTTCTGTTTCCAGTTTCTGTTGGTTCAGTTCTGTTTCTTTTTTTATTGGTAGCACAAATGGTTCATTGGCTCTTACTTCTGTTATCTGTGTTGGCTTTTGTTTTATTTTTCGAGGAATCGAATGACCCCATACCCAGGCCATATTGGTCATTGCAGGCCCATAATAATGATAACGTGTCCCGGATGTAGCAAAAATTAAACATTGAATGCGGCTGGGGAAAGTCAGCTGTAAGCCACAAATCCAATTGATCTATAAATCCAGTAATGCCATATAATATATGTACATATATATATATGGTTATATTGGGGAGCCTTATTAAAAACGCTTTCAGCCTTGGCCAAAACAAAAGACAAGGCAACCGTCGATGCCTCTGTAATTTTCCAATGAAAGTAAGTGTGAAATTGTGCCGTTATTTATACTCTATATATATACAAGGCCTATATATGTATGTATAGCTGGCCATTTGGCCTAGACCAGGAAATAGCCTCCTTTTGGCCTCGTCTCGGTTATTGTAAAATTGAAATTGAAAACAAACACACTTTGCCACACGACACAGTGGAACAAAACACAGTGGAACAAACCATATTTTGTAAATAATTATATTATAAATTGAAAGTGATCCAATAAAAATAATCAATGTAACTTGCTAATATTTTAGTATTGTTTCTGTATATATTAAATTTTATTTTATTTATAAAACTATAGATATATGTGCAATAAAGTATACATAAAAAAAAGATAGTCAGAGCATACAATGTGATGTAACTTAATTAAAAACAACATTTTATTAAAATAATTAACTAATACTAATAACTAAATACACTATCGTTTGTATTTTCTTTTACAAAATAATAACAAGAACAAAAAGTTGTAGGTTGATGACTTTTCATACTATACATAATTTCAAGTGTAAATTGAGTTTGCAACTGGTGAAAATCGATGAAAGGAAACTTGGGTTAAAACAAAAAGATGCAAAATTGAAAAGAATCAAAGTTAAAGTATTAAAACAAAAATTCAGGTTACCTATGTATTTTTAACTTCTGTTTGTAAATTTACGTGCAATTCTCAGATACTATATTCCAGATAATTAACTGAGATGCAAAGAAAGATAACTATGATAATAGATAGATTTGAAATGTGGTCAGCAAACAAATATACTACAACTTAATTAATTTGTGTGTCTTTAAGCTTTTTAGACCCTGTACCCAAAGGGTAAAGAGTATATTAAGTTTGTGCAAATGTATGTAACAGGCAGAAGGAGGCGTGGCAGACCCCACAAAGTATATATATTCTTGATCAGCATGACGAGCTGAGTCGATATAGCCATGTCCGTCTGTCCGTCCGTCCGTCCGGATGAACACACTGATCTCAGCAACTGTAAGAGCTAGAGGAACCGTGTTACCAGTGTAGATTCTCCTAATACTGAGTCAATTAGAGTTTATTTTTTTAAGTCAGCGCCACGCCCACCGCCCCCGCAATTTGTATTTGAATTTTGCACTGCCCTGCACTGCACAATTTTCAAGCTAAAATTTTTAAAAATACACATGCAATTGGAGCATAGATTTCTACCGATTCATCCAGATTGGTTAATTAGAAAGGGCACAATAAATACCTAAAGTTTACAGGCGCTAACCACAAAAAATATGTTTATTTGCTCAAACAAACGGTAAATTGCTTGCGTTCGGTAGTTGATTTTTCTCGGAAGTGCAGCTGCAGCTGCGCTGCCACTACCTTCATATACAAGTACATATGTATGAATGTGCGTCTTCAAATTATTTATACTGTATTAGCTGCCGGTTCAAAAAGTTTGGGTTTGTCGAATGGTTACGACGTTCGACTTAATACGCAAAGATCTTGGGTTCGAATCTCAGACCGGACTCGGTGTGAATATATATATATATATATTTTTTTTTTTTTTTACAGGGTCTGTAACAGTCGGGAAACTCGACTGTAACGTTCTTACTTGTTTTTTACTGCATACAAATAATTACTACTTATTTCCCCGTAAATGAGCTGATTTGTCAATGGAAATTTAACAGCTTAGAGGCCGAAACAGTCAGTGAATATTTTTATTACTTGATTATAATATTAAATTCCGATGTAATTGTTGCAAAAAAAAAAGTTTTTGTTATTTTGTCGTATTTGCTCAGCCAAACTTAGTTTCCTGCCTTAAATTCCTGATCAATTGTAAAACATATTTGAAAAAAAAGTAAACAGAAACCTTCATTGTTTCACCGTGTTAACACACACCAAATTTCCGTGCATGTATTTGGCAGCGGCATGAAAAAATTCCTTAAAATTTTCATTTTGTAATTTTATCCGGAAGAAAAACTCAGTGTGCTGGTATAACAATATCGAGCAGTTCGACACTTGTCAACGTAGCAAGTCAGTTCTAAACAGATTTTAGGGAAAGCAACAGTCATGAGTAAAGCGAATTCGAACACCCGTCAGGGATCCTACAAGTCCAACACCATCAACACGGAGGACTCGCGCATGCGCCGCCGTAAGGTGACCATCGAGCTGCGAAAGTCCAAGAGGGAGGAGCAGATGTTCAAACGGCGCAACATCAACGACGAGGACCTAAACGACCAGTCGCCGTTGCAGCTGTCCGTGGACGAGACTGTGGCGGCCATGAACAGTGAGGACCAGGAGCGTCAGTTCCTGGGCATGCAGTCTGCTCGCAATATGCTGAGCAGGGAGCACGATCCGCCCATTGACCTGATGATAGGTCATGGCATTGTTCCCGTATGTATTCGTTTCCTACAGAACACCACCAACACACCGCTGCAGTTTGAGGCCGCATGGGCTCTGACCAATATAGCCTCGGGCACCTCGGACCAGACGCGCTGCGTCATAGAGCATAATGCGGTGCCGCACTTTGTGGCTCTGCTCCAGTCGAAGTCTATTAATCTGGCGGAGCAGGCCGTCTGGGCCTTGGGCAACATTGCCGGTGACGGGGTCGCAGCACGCGACATAGTGATCCACCACAACGTGATTGACGGCATCTTGCCGCTTATCAACAACGAGACGCCTCTGTCTTTTCTGCGTAACATTGTGTGGTTGATGTTGAACCTGTGCCGCAACAAGAACCCTTCGCCGCCCTTCGAGGAGGTACGGCGTCTGCTACCGGTCCTGTCTCAGCTCCTGCTCAGCCAGGACATCCAGGTACTGACCGATGCCTGTTGGGCTCTGTCCTACATCACTGACGACAACAATAGCAAGATCCAGGCGGTGGTAGACTCGGACGCTGTTCCGCGCCTGGTCAAACTTTTGCAAATGAAAGAGCCGAGTGTTATTGTTCCTGCCTTACGCAGTGTGGGCAATATTGTGACCGGAACAGACCAACAGACTGATGTGGTTATAGCCGCGGGAGGATTGCCGATACTTGGACTTTTACTGCAGCACAATAAAAGCTACATTGTTAGAGAGGCTGCATGGACGGTTAGCAATATTACAGCTGGTAACCAAAAGCAAATCCAGGCGGTTATTCAGGCCGGAATCTTTCAGCAGTTGCGCCACGTGCTTGAAAAGGGAGACTTTGAAGCCCAGAAGGAGGCCGCTTGGGCAGTAACCAACACCGCGACGTCGGGCACGCCCGAGCAGATAGTTGACCTTATTGAGAAGAACAAAATTCTAAAGCCGTTCATCGACCTTTTGGATGCGCAGAATCCGCGTACCATCGTAGTGGTGCTGACGGGCTTATCCAATCTTTTAGCTTTGACCGAGAAACTGGGCGGCACCGACAATTTGTGCTTGATGGTAGAGGAGATGGGCGGTATGAAAAAGCTGGAGTCGCTGCAGAAACACGAGAATGAGGAGGTATACAAAAAGGCCTACGCCATAATCGACGCGTACTTCAGCAACAGCGACGACGAGGTCGAGCAGGAGTTGGCCCCGCAAGAGGTAAATGGCGCCCTAGAGTTCAACGATACTCAGCCCAAGGATCCTGAGGGTGGCTTTACGTTCTATCAAATCAGTATCCACATCGCTCACACGCCATGTACACACCCCAATTTTGGCCGCCAGCCTGTATGTGTGTGCTGGCTTTTTATTCCAAATCTTTTAGAGCTCTTTGATTCTATTTTGGGCTGTTAGTATTTACTTATGTATACAGAATGTGCTTTTAATCCTCCACCTTCGCGCACGCATTACAACAACCACTCATTTTCCACATACAAATGTCTAAAAATAAAATGCTAAAATCGCAACAAAAAAACAAGAAAGGAAGGCTAGCTTCGGTACCCGAAGCTTAGAATACCCTTGCAGACCAGTTGCCTTTAAACTGTTCCATCGATTGTATGGCAGCTATAGGATATAGTGATCCGATCTTTGGTTTTTAAATTTCTTAAAAGGCTTTAATGTCTATGAAAACTGTTTTTCTCAAGAATGAATTAATTGTCTTGAAAAACACCAGAGTTATGCTCAATGACCCATTTTCTCCTATCGTTCCTATGGCAGCTATAGGATATAGTGATCCGATTTTTATGAAACTTTCAGGATATATCAAAATAGTCATTATTAAGAGTTTCCTTAGAAATAAAAAAAATATCTTTAAAAATGGCGAGTTTATGGCACTTTTTCCCAATCGTTCCTATGGCAGCTATGGGATGTAGTGTTCCGATTCCGGCCGTTCCGACTTATATACTACCTGCAACAGATTGAAGGGTTGGTGCAAAGTTTCAGCCCGATAGCTTTTAAACTGAGAGACTAGTTTACATAGCAACCGACAGACGGACAGACAGACGGACAGACGGACAGACAGACGGACATGGCTAGATCGACTCGGCTGGTGATGCTGATCAAGAATATATATACTTTATAGGGTCGGAAATGTCTCCTTCTCTGCGTTGCAAACTTCTGGTCAAAATTATAATACCCTCTGCAAGGGTATAATAAGTAGCTTTGTATTTTTTAATGATAAATGTATGTGCGTACGTCATCACATGGTTTTTTTTTTACCAGATTAGAGTTGTTATTAACTCCAATATTGGCCCTTTGCTCTCTTATTTATTTTAGTTTATTATAATTTTAGAATTCTTCCATCGAACTTACATATGTTTGGAAAACAACACCATAATAATTGTTTACTCCGCATCAAAATGCTTTGACACACGGCCACTCGAGGTTGCCCACAAGCAAGTCATTCATAAAACAACCAAATGTCAGAACAGTCAAGTTGGTCAACTATTTTTAGACCCTGTACCCAAAGGGTAAAGGGTATATTAAGTTTGTGCAAATGTATGTAACAGGCAGAAGGAGGCGTGGCAGTTCCCACAAAGTATATATATTCTTGATCAGCATGACGAGCTGAATCGATATAGCCATGTCCGTCTGTCCGTCTGACCGTCTGTCCGTCTGTCCGTCCGGATGAACACACGGATCTCAGCAACTGTACGAGCTAGAGGAACCGTATTACCAGTGTAGATTCTCCTAATACTGAGTCAATTAGAGTTTATTTTTTTAAGTCGGTGCCACACCCACCGCCCCCGCAATTTGTATTTGAATTTTTGCACTGCCCTGCACAATGTTCAAGCTAAAATTTTTTTTTTTTAAATACACATGCAATTGGAGCATAGATTTCTACCGATCCTGAAAATTTCATCAAGATTGGTTAATTAGAAAGCGCACAATAAATACCTAAAGTTTACAGGCGCTAAACACAAAAAATCTGTTTATTTGCGCAAACAAACGGTAAATCGCTTGCGTTCGGTGGTTGATTTTTATACCCTTGCAGAGGGTATTATAATTTTGACCAGAAGTTTGTAACGCAGTGAAGGAGACGTCTCCGACCCTATAAAGGATATATATTCTTGATCAGCATCACCAGCCGAGTCGATCTAGCCATGTCCGTCTGTCTGTCTTTCCGTCTGTCTGTCCGTCTGTCTGTCCGTCTGTCTGTCCGTCTGTCTGTTGCTATGTAAACTAGTCTCTCAGTTTTGAAGCTATCGGGCTGAAACTTTGCACCGACCCTTCAATCTGTTGCAGGTAGTATATAAGTCGGAACGGCCGGAATCGGAACATTACATCACATAGCTGCCATAGGAACGATTGGGAAAAAGTGTCATAAATTCGCCATTCTTATAGATATTTTATTTATTTCTTGGTAAACTCTATTTAATAGCAATTTTAACATATCCTGAAAGTTTCATCCAAATCGGACCACTATATCCTATAGCTGCCATAGGATCGATGGGAGAAAATGGGTCATTGAACATAACTCTGGTTTTTATCAAGACAATTAATTCATTCTTGAGAAATACAGTTTTCATAGACACTAAAGCCGTTTTAGAAATTTAAAAACCAAAAATCGGATCACTATATCCTATAGCTGCCATACAAACGATCGAACGGCTTAAAGGCAACTGGTCTGCAAGGGTATTCTAAGCTTCGGGTACCGAAGCTAGCCTTCCTTTCTTGTTCTTTTTGCTTATAACCAAATTTGTACAGGGTCTGTAACAGTCGGGAAACTCGACTGTAACGTTCTTACTTGTTATATTTAATTTATTGGAAAACTGACATCAAAATTGAAATGTTAACATAGGAATAAAAACTACCTATTAAAACTAAATTAATTTAATTGTTTTTAACACTTATTTAGCTCTTATTCAAAGATGACTCAATATTGTAAACAAGCTTCCAACATTTAATTCCAAAAACCCAAAAACCACCGAAATTGGCAGAAAAGTTTTGTGTCACCCCAAAAAGTTTAGGGCACTCATATCCAACCCCTTCAACATAATCGAAAGTTCAATCAGCGTGATTGAGAATCAACCCTTGACCCATTTTTCTCCATCGCGCCGACTGATCTGTGTGGACAATATGGACAACGTGTCGTATGCGTAATCTCAAAACACAATGCATTACTTCGAAAGTTTTTAAAGCTGCTTAAATTGTTTATTGGCAATAGGGAAATATATAGTACGTGTACTCATGCCACCAAAAAATGGGGCAGGGGCCGGGGCAAACGATATACATGAGTAAAACTTTCGCATTTCGTGGGCGACATCAATGTGGCCACAAAATTGTGTGGCTCCAAAGTTAGGGCCAAGAGCAGACAGTGCACTGCAGATATAGATACAGAAAGCGAAAAGAGGCGACAACTATTAAGATAATAATAAGAAAATAATATAGAGAAAGCGAGCACTATCAAAAAGGGGATAAAATAAGGGCCACTTTGATGGATAATAACCATGGCCAATAAAACCGTTTATTTTATTTTATTTCTCAAAATCACATATACTTTAAGCAAATTCTTTTTTAGCATACACAAAATATATCATTTTTTAGATTTAATAGAGCCTAAAAAAAGTGTGAAAATAAAGAAAATTTATTTAAAAAAAAAAAAAAACACCGAATGGCCCACCAAAATTGAGTGTAATTCTTTTTTTCTCCGCGTGGAAAGGAAAAGGTCTCCTGGCCCCTCTTGCCATTTTGGCCTCCGTTTGTTTGTTATTTCCGCTGGCCAGTCGCCCGAGAGCAATAGCTCCTGCCTCCTGTCTCCTGCCTCCGGACCACAAAACCAGTGTCCTTCCCCCCTTTTCCCATTGTCCGACTTCCGAGCGACTTTCGTCCCCGGATCGTCGTTGCCATTTGATTTGCAACGAACATTTAAGTGGGCAGACAAAAAAAACTTTTCCAATATACAAGCCCCCCTTCTTCCCCCTTCCCCTCAACAGGTAACCGCAAAACTATCAGAAGACCGCAGGAATCTTCAACATCCCCGCCCCCTCCCCCTAACAAAAATCGTAGTTGTTCGGCAAAGTTTTCCCTGTTTTTCTCGTGTCCGTCGCAATTGATTGAGTGTTTACAGCCCCATTCAGGATTTAACCGAAAGTCAGGTCAGCGGTGGTATCTTGCTTTTCCGTTTTCCCTTTTTCGCTTTTCTTTTGATTTTCCATTTTGACAGTTTGGGCTGCAAATCGAGGCGACAATCGAATAAAATCGAACATGATTTGCAAGTTTCTGCCTAATTAATTGTCTATTTCCTTGAAGATATTTATTTTCTGACTCAAAACAATATTTTAAATAAAAAACAAACAATTAGTATATATAGAATATGTAGCAGGGGAAATACAAAAATAATTTGTACACCAATTTATGGAATAATTAAAATACAAAAACAAAAAACACATTCATTAACTAAGTACAAAATAAACCTATACATATTTTTTTTGTTAAGCCAGAATATAAAATTAGATCTATTATTTAACTAAGCCAACCTTTTTGATCCTTTTGGATAGGCTTTGGAAAAAAAAGGAGAATCTCTCTCTGCAAATATGCTTGTCCTGTGACTTTTGACATTTGTGCAAAACGTTAATTTCGCAATTTCTAGTCCTCGCACCTGGACAATAGATCCGAAAGAATACATTTTTGAATACATTTGAAGACATGAGCTATTTGTGTGTGTTTTGTGATGGCATTTTGTAATCAAAACTCGTTGCACGTTTTCGTCTTGTCGTCGCCTTTATTTTTTTTTCGGTCATCTAGATTCCACATTCCGTGGACCATTGTCCATTGGCCATTGGCCAGTGGATGCAACAAAGTAAAAGGCACAATAAGAAGCAGCACAGACGAGGCTAAATTAAAATGCAAGTCAAATATAAGCTGCATGTGATGCCTTTGACTTTTCAGGACATGCTCAGGACTGACTGGCTGACAGAAAGGACACTCCATGGGAGCCAAGGAATTTCCCCACTGCACTCTGAAATGCATTTAAAAATAGAACTCGTCCTCGGAGACATTTTATCGAGCGATTCAGATGTCCCCATTCCCATAAAGTTTCCTATTCCTATTCCTATATCCCCATTCAGCTGAAGAGCGCAAAATCATTTGAAAAGCTTAAACAATATTTCGTTTGTGCCATGAAGCCTGAAGCCAAACAAATGTGGCCATATTTGTTGACAAATATTAAGGAAAAAATCAATTCACAAACTGAGAAGAATGGAATGGACTAGCTTCGGGGGCAGTTGCTTCGATACCCCCTTGCAGACCGATTTCCTCAAGTTTCGGTGGATCTTTTCCAGGGGTATCCAAAAATATATATATTAATTATAATTTCAAAACAGTAAACACCGAAAAGTAGGTACTCGCTTATAAATTTCAAAATGTTATCATAAGTATATTTTACTTATATTCAATACTATCCTCCAAATCGAAATTCACGCCAATACTTCCAATCGAAATCCCCTTTCCCCATTTTCGATTAACCGAAATGCAACCAATTGAAATGCAGCCCAATAAACGAAATCGTTTTTATGAACCTCACTGGCCACTCAATATGGCCAAAAGCGAAAAAAAGACAAAAAAAGGTTGCCCTGGCTGACCAAGCACAGGGACGGAGCAGGAGCAGGACTTTCACCCATGTCCTTTCATCCTTCCTTCAACGCACGACTGAGCACACACGACAGCCCTGGCAGTGCGGGAGGCAACCCTGGCGGAAACTTTGATTTTTGCCGCCTTTGCCCCCTGCAGCAGCAACTTTTCCGATTTTGTTTGTGCGAGCGAAAGTGACTTTTCCTCAAAGTTGGGTTGGGTTAGGGGTGGATAAGGATAGGGATACGGATAAGGATGGGGGACACGTTCTCATCGCCTCGAACTCGAACTTTTTGGGCGGCAAGTGCTTAACTTGCCGGATACAAAAATGCCAACTAGCTCTTCAGAACTTCATAAGTACAAATATTTCATAATGCACTTGGAGCTTAAAGCGTATTTTTTTGGGATAATTATTTAATTAGAAATAAAGTTTATTATATGCTTAGAACATTCACAAAACAATTTCTTTTAATTCAAATACAACAATAATATATAATTTATTATTTACCTGTTCTGAATCCGAATACTTTTCAAATTGTAACATAAAACATCCTTTAATAAGTGCGAATTATTTTTCTTTTCTTTTTTCAATCGATTAATTATATATTATATGTGGAGGACAACCTGAAGTTCAAATATAGTACAAATTGAAATTTAAATGTATGTTCTATTTAGAATTGAATTATTTTTATAAGGTCAAAAATAGCGATTTTGTTTGACTAATTTTTCAAATAATGAACTTCTCTCAAATATTGATTAAGACTATTAAGATTATTTAGAACTGTATATTATTTAAAGTTATAATTAAAAAACTATTAATTGTATTATAACCATCAAGTTGATGCTTTGTTTGGTGGCAGAAACGATGAAAGAGGCAAGATACAAACTTCTAGGACTCTTTATCATAACAATTAGGCAGAGTGGCCTGCGAATTTGTGCACTTTATTAGGAGGTATCGCCCATGGTAGAATCGGCCTTAAAGAATGGACCTTAATCCTGCCCACTTTCCGGATGTATTCCGCCCACTTCTGGCCATGTGTGCGCGGGTGTTTGGGCCACGCTTTAGCCAATTAGGAAATTACTTGTGTAAAGTGTTTGCCACAACAACAACAACAGCGGCCCAAATACAAACACAGGAACTTTCCACTGGGGAAACTACAACGAATTTCCCGGGCTTAAAGTTTAACGAACGATCATTAGCGATATTGGAGGATATTCGAGGGTTGTTGCAATCAATCACCAAAAGTCGGGGGGAGAAATCAATACAATTCCTTCAAACTTTCCATCCGTTGAAAACTGAAAAACTATAACTGAAAACAAATAGTTAGAGAAAAGGAGCCCAAAGCTAAGTAGCTCCCGATCGTTCGAATCCCGAAATATATATACAAATAATTTGAAACTCGCTGCACAATTTCTCCGCTTTGACACAGAAAAAAATGAAAGCGAAAACTTTCAACTAACTGCAATTAAACTTAAATTTTGTTGAAAAACTCTTCTTCATCCAGACTTATTTACCTCTCTCCTCCTGTCTCTGGCAGAAGCTTGGGTTTGGTTTTGGTTTTGGTTTTGGCTTTAATTTTTGGCTGGCTGGCGGTGCCCAACTTTTTAATCAAATATGTGTCAACGCGGATTTATGAAATTAATTGTCTTGCATACACCCCTCCCCTTCGATCTTCCCCCCAAAAAACCACACCCCCTCCACCACCGCCCCAAGAAATAATTAAAAGTTAATCTGCTTTGGGTAAGACAACAAATTCCAACCAAATTCGAGTTTGATTTGTACTTAAAACTAATAATAATCGATTTACTAAATATTCACAATTCTGTAACTATCAAACTGCATTAAATGGATTCCGTTTTATAATTTAATTAATTAAATTGCACAAATTTCATTGGAATTCTTTGGTTTCTTAAAATTCAATTAAAATCGTAATAATATTATTCCAATTATTTTTAATCACTTTTCAAAATGAAAACTCATATTAAGTTACGTGATGTAAACTCAATTTAAATAACTAAACTTTTCAATTATAATAATAAACGGTTTCTTAATGATTTTCCAATTACCATATTAATACTCGACACCTAAAAATACCTTCTTTTCTATTGAAATCCACAAACCGAAATTCCATAAAATCCGAAAACAAACTATGTAAGATGGAAATTAAATGGATATTTGTTCAGCAACCGCATCAACACTTTTGTTGCCCCCGAATTGTTCTATTATTTTAATAAATTCATTGTCGACTTTAATATGTAATTACATTTTTGTGGCTTTTCACCATCGACCATTCCTGTGGGACATTTGATTGAAGCATTCTTTGACAGTCGAAGCGATGAATATAACTCGAATTATTTCGCTCAAATTAAATAAGGCCAATAATAATAATAATAACCATATCAAGCATACGCTATGGTGACACGCCCCTTCCGACAATTGTCCTTTCCCTGCTCTCCTTGCAAATAGTTGTTCAATGGCAAATATATTTAATTTATACACACTTTCCTCTAATGGCCATCAAGGTTCCTAAGAAGTGGGATGGGGTTTGGTCTATATTTAACATCGATATCCTTAAACAAACAACTGCAGACAGGTAAATTTTAAAGGGCTTACACAGGCAGTAATAAGAGCAGGCAGAAATTGGCTTAAAATTAATCATATTCACAGATTAAACACTCATTATAAATGAAACATTCCAATGACAGTCAATGGTTAAGGTATAACTTATGAATATCTGTAAGTAAGTGAGTTAGTTTAATTTGTTTTTAAATTAAAGTACATCGTTTAATAATTTATTTAATAATTGTTCAACTATTAGCATATAAATGGAATGGGACTGCTTACCTGTTTGCAAGCTCCCAAATAATATTTTTCTTTTGCATCTTTTTTGGGACGCTTTTCGGAAAATCTAAAACGTTTATCGACCTATTTTTGTTATTCGTCATACATTTTTCCTGCTCTGCCACTCTTTAATGGACTGAACAAACATATTTGTTTGCCAAAAGAAAACAAACAGGCAAACAAGACACAAACACATTTTGTGACTCATGGGACCGCAACAACTTTTTTGTGCGTTGTTGCTCATCCGCCCCGTTGCCACTGATTTTACCATCTTTAAAATCTCTAGTTGTTTGTGTTTTTTCGGGCTGTTTTGATTTTGTTCAGTTTTTGTTTTCCTTTTAGATGGTTTTATTTCAGTGCATTTTCAACATTTTTTTTTTGGGGCTATCTTTTCGCGCCTCTGCACCGTGATAGTTAATTAATTATTAATATTTAATTTACCACAGATGTTGCCTGGCATCTGATTTCATATGAAATAATTCTCCTTAAGGCCCTGCCTGTTGACTTTAGGGTTGGCTGACTTTTATGATTCGCACTTGGGCCATAAAAAGGCAATTAGATTGAACGCAGGGTTCATATGCCACATGCCACATGTACAGTGAAGCCCATGGCTTGTTCCCATCTTCTAATTGAAATAATCAGCAGAAAGGGAATTTAATCAGCGTTAATTGTGAGTTTCAGTTTGAATTCGAACCTCAATTGCGAGTTTGAGGGAATTTGCATTTGCTGCATCGTCGGCTCGAACATGCGATTTACAATTCCATTGTGCAGCTGCATTCCTTGGTAAACTGGCATGACAACGCTGCGTATACGCAATCTAGCACCAAGCACCAAGTAAGCCAGCACCAGCAGACAACTGACTGACTGATGGAAAAATGGAGTTGATTGAAAATTACTTAAATGGTTTATAAGCAATCCAATCCATGAACGAACTGTCGAATCGATTTTCGGGGGAAGAACAGTTTAAGGACTCATAACAAATATGACAAGAAAAAGTAACAATTAAAAGATTTTTTTTGACTTATTAAGTATTCGATGATGATTAATGATTGAAAGTTAATATTAATTGAAATTATAGGGTCTATATTTATGCGAAGCTTAAGTGGTTAATGGGTCGACTGAAAAAACATAATAACAGGATTCCCATTTCCATTCTGATTCCCATTGGATGGACAATAAGTAAAGATGCCCATTCCGCAAATGTTCATCTTACATATCACTCATAATAGAAGCTAAATAATGAGCCCATCGTTTAATCTTCTACGAAGAAACCGATTTTCGTATTCTATTTTCTAAATCAATTCAATCACTGTTAGAATTATTAGTTCAAATTGTATTTCAATTGTCTATAATGGTATAATTGTATAATAGCTTCAAGTTGGTAATGTACAATTATCAAAGATTGTAATTCCACAATAGTCTTTTTATACCCTTGCAGAGGGTATTAAAATTTTGACCAGAAGTTTGTAACGCAGTGAAGGAGACGTCTCCGACCCTATAAAGCATATATATTCTTGATCAGCATCACCAGCCGAGTCGATCTAGCCATGTCTGTCTGTCTGTCTGTCCGTCTGTCCGTCTGTCTGTTGCTATGTAAACTAGTCTCTCAGTTTTAAAGCTATCGGGCTGAAACTTTGCACCAACCCTTCAATCTGTTGCAGGTAGTATATAAGTTGGAACGACCGGAATCGGAACACTACATCACATAGCAGCCATAGGAACGATTGGGAAAAAGTGTCATAAATTCGCCATTTTTAAAGTTAATTAATTTATTTCTTAGGAAGCTCTATTAAATGATTATTTTAACATATCCTGAACGTTTCATCAAAATCGGACAACTATATCCAATAGCTGCCATACAAACGATCAAACAGTTTTAAGGCAACTGATTTGTAAGGGTATTCTAAGCTTCGGGTACCGAAGTTAGCCTTCCTTTCTTGTTCCTATTATGCATTAGTTTATTTACATCAGCAACTTCACATAATAATGGAAAATGGCTTGGGAAACCTTGTAACCAATCGACAAGGCTTAAATAGCTCAAAAATGAATTAAACACGATCCTAGTCTAAGCAGTTTTTACAGCAATCTCAAAACCTTTGCTACAATTCAGAGAAATAAAACTCACTTCGTGGAAACTCACTTTAAGAAAGGAAACCCCGGCAGAAACTTCTCAAGTTGCCAAGTTGACATTATTGTGAAGTGTTTCAGGCCTCCTCGAGTGGACACTTTTCACTTGAGGAACTAACAAATTCAATTTCTTGTCTGCTTGCCCTCGTGACTTGCCACAATATTCAGGGGCGGGGGCGGGGCTGAAGCAGGCGGAGAAAAGCGTGGAAAATCGAGAAAAGGAAGAGCCATTTCCGGTCGTTCAAGTGGAGCCTTTTTATTTGCCCTCTTAATCCATAAACAGTCTGCCGCAGAACGAAGCCAAATCGTAAATCAAAACAGCTTAAATTGATCAACATAAATCGTGGTCGCTTTTAGAAGAGAAGAGAAGACCAAAACCATTATTTCACTCTTACCACTCCGGAATCGCAGATAACTAAGCTTAAAATTAATAATAAGCCCGCGACAAGAGTTCATTATTATTGCTTGATTTAATTAAA
>JAJJHY010010839.1:0-13068 GCA_021224005.1 Drosophila setifemur
GATCTTGCGGATCTGAGCTGGCAGCAACGAATGGTGCGGATAGATAAGTGCTTACTGCATCAGTGGCAGAACCGATGGAATGACGTTGGTGCACCCGGGCGGGTCACATACGAGTTCATTCCGGACGTTAGCCTCGTTTATCGGAATCCAAACTTTGGATTCCCGATGGGTACAGGGTTCTTGCTGACAGGGCATGGGTCGTTCAACGCATTTCTGTATAGGAGAGCCCTTAGCGATACTGCCGCATGCTCATGCGGTGATCCAAACGAGGATTGGGAGCACATGCTATGTGCTTGTCCCCTCTATGCAGACTTGCGAGACCTCGATGGCTAGGTGTGCAGCGTGTTGGGGAAACCTGGACGTTTGAAAAAATTCTGGAGGACGTGGGTAGGACCAGGCTGCTTATGGAGTTTGCGGAGGAGGCGTTCAGCAGGAGAAGGGACCAATAGTCCCCTACCTTGCCGTGTGGTAGCGGCCTAGAATACTGCCACAGCCATCCATAGCTTGTCGTAAAAGGCGACTTATATGGTATGGGTGCCCCATCCGAGCTTGTCGGAGCTAAAGGGGTTAGGCCCACCGAGCCTGTAAATTCGGTACCACGGGTTGAGCAGGTTCAAGACTGCTCATTGAGGTTGGCCCCCTAGTGGGAGTGTCGTGGTGGCTGTGGTTGACACCAAAATCGCGGGTAGAATCCTTGGGTTTGACGTGGAGTTGCGTTACACAACCTGGCGCTGTGACCATTAGAACAGAAGAGATGTTAGATAGATCTCGCTCCTCACAAAGGGGGAGTGCACTTCCGGCAGACGTGCACTCAAATTTGTATCGGACTAGTTGCTATGTACATAGCTATAGCTTCTATTCTGAGGCGGTTGGCTGGCGCTTAATCCAGACACATGCATTATGTATTCACTTGTGGCTGCATGCGAATGCCGTGGTAATAATCCCTTCAGTGTGGAATGTGCCACGTTAAATAAGTTCCGAGGGATCCGATTCTCTCTCTGTCCCTATCTACTATCTAGCGCAACCACAGCCAAGGGAACGGGCTTGGAATAATTAGCGGGGAAAGAATACCCTTTTGAGCTTGACTCTAATCTGGCAGTGTAAGCAGACATAAGAGGTGTAGAACAAGTGGGAGATATTAGATTTCGGTTTGATATCGGCAATGAAATACCACTACTCTTATTGTTTCCTTACTTACTTGATTAAATGGAACGTTTATCATTTCCTAGCCATTATACGGATATATTTATTATATCTTATGGTATTGGGTTTTGATGCAAGCTTCTTGATCAAAGTATCACGAGTTTGTTATATAATCGCAAACAAATTCTTTAATGAGAGATGCATTTATGTATTTTTGATTTGAAAATTTGGTATAGCTCCAATTACTCAGGTATGATCGAATTCAATGACATTGCCAGGTAGGGAGTTTGACTGGGGCGGTACATCTCTCAAATAATAAAGGAGGTGTCCCAAGGCCAGCTCAGTGCGGACAGAAACCACACATAGAGCAAAAGGGCAAATGCTGACTTGATCTCGGTGTTCAGTACACACAGGGACAGCAAAAGCTCGGCCTATCGATCCTTTTGGTTTAAAGAGTTTTTAACAAGAGGTGTCAGAAAAGTTACCATAGGGATAACTGGCTTGTGGCGGCCAAGCGTTCATAGCGACGTCGCTTTTTGATCCTTCGATGTCGGCTCTTCCTATCATTGTGAAGCAAAATTCACCAAGCGTTGGATTGTTCACCCATGCAAGGGAACGTGAGCTGCGTTTAGACCGTCGGGAGACAGGTTAGTTTTACCCTACTAATGACAAAACGTTGTTGCGACAGCATTCCTGCGTAGTACGAGAGGAACCGCAGGTACGGACCAATGGCACAATACTTGTTCGAGCGAACAGTGGTATGACGCTACGTCCGTTGGATTATGCCTGAACGCCTCTAAGGTCGTATCCGTGCTGGACTGCAATGATAAATAAGGGGCAATTTGCATTGTATGGCTTCTAAACCATTTAAAGTTTATAATTAATTTTATGAACGACAATGGATGTGATGCCAATGTAATTTGTAACATAGTAAATTGGGAGGATCTCCGATCACCTGATGCCGCGCTAGTTACATATAAAAGCATTATTTAATACAATGACAAAGCCTAGAATCAATTGTAAACGACTTTTGTAACAGGCAAGGTGTTGTAAGTGGTTGAGCAGCTGCCATACTGCGATCCACTGAAGCTTATCCTTTGCTTGATGATTCGATATATAATACATATATACTTATGTATTATATAAATGTATTTATATTTTTATACTTATGCATTATGTATAAGTATAATTTATAAATCGCGTTGGTTTTATATTATTTTATAATATATTATATATTATGATAATAATATATCAATTGGCTCTTCCTATCACACACAAAATTGCCTTTGGCTTTCCTATCCTAAGAGATGTCGGTTCTTCCTATCATTATAAAAAAATATTCCAAGTCAATGACTTGGATCAATATGTTGGCTTTCCTATTACACACAAAATTCTTATTGGCTTTTCTAGCCTAAGAGATGTCGGCTCTTCCTATTATTATACAAAAAACATTCCAAGTCAATGACTTGTAATGTTTTTGGCTCTTCCTATCAATAGGTTGGCTTTTCCTATCACACACAAAATTGCCTTTGGCTTTCCTACCTAAGAGATGTCGGCTCTACCTATCATTATAAAAAAAATATTCCAAGTCAATGACTTGGAATGTTTTTGGCTCTTCCTAAAAATTGGTGGCTTTTCCTACTACACACAAAATTCTTTTTGGCTTTCCTAGCCTAAGAGATGTCGGTTCTTCCTATCATTATACAAAAATATTCCAAGTCAATGACTCTTCCTATCAATAGGTTGGCTTTTCCTATCACACACAAAATTGCCTTTGGCTTTCCTATCCTAAGAAATGTCGGCTCTACCTATCATTATAAAAAAATATTCCAAGTCAATGACTTGGAATGTTTTTGGCACTTCATAAAAATAGGTTGGCTTTTCCTACTACACACAAAATTCTTTTTGGCTTTCTTAGCCAAAGAGATGTCGGCTCTTCCTATCATTATAAATAAAACTTTCCAAGTGATTGGTAAGTTATTATATTATTATACAAATATAATAATAAGTGGCTTTCCCTATCAATATGTTGGATTTCCTATAACAAACAATATTCCCTTTGGCTTTGTAATAATAAATGGCTCTTCCTATATTGGCTTTTCCTATAATAAACCAAATTCCTTTGTTCTATTCATTATTAATCACCGGTTTTAAAACCGGCGAGCAAAAAAGTACTATAGGGAGTAGTGTCGGTTGGTGATGCATGAAACATATTGAAAATATATGTGAGAAATATGAAGTGATTAAATATATAGAAGTAAAACCATTGTTGGGTGGTACCTTATATTATTAATGACCGATTTCGAAACAGGCGAGCAAAAAAGTACTATAGGGAGTACAAACCATCCCAGTCCCCAATATACCCTTTCCGTCGAGGGAACTAAGGTCCGGACTACCGGCTTCACTTGGTTCCGATAGCGTGAAACCTGCAGAACCAAAACAACAAATAGTTGTATTTCGGCTTGCCCATGACCTCTCTGCGACTGACGTCGCTGTTTTTATACGAAGCAAAACGATAGCCCAGGTTCCGAGGTTTTCCCAGGAAAGTACACAATCTTTAGAATTGATCGTCCTTCCCGGCCAGGTGGTGGAGTATTACTTGCGGTTGACTCCAAACTCTCGGCGGAAGAGATATGCCTTCAAGAATTCGGTGATATCGAATTCATTTGCTTTAAAGTAACTTTCTCAGGTAACACTTTCTTTATTACCTGTTCATATATTCCGCCTTCTTCCGAGTTATCCATGTACTGGAAAAACTTACCTGCTATCCTATCTGTTTCCAACTTGCTTGCCGACAGGGATCAGTTGATTGTTCTTGGTGATTTTAATATACCAGATGTCAATTGGTCCGATGATACAAAGTCTAACTCTGTATTGCCGGTCGACAAAGTGGAAATCGAAGTTTCCAAATCGGATAGGAAAGCCCTGCGTACCAGATGCTTTCAAGCAAGGTATAAACGGTCAGTGTTATAACAATTATGTAACTCGTTGCAAGGTCCAGTTCACTTAGGACCCAAAACAGTTTTATAATTTTACTAACACCAAGTGTAAGTCTGTTCCTCATCCCCATCCTCTATGTCATTTGAAAACTTTGGCAAACAGTGATCATGCCATTGCCAATCTTTTTGCTAGATTTTTCAAAACCATTATGAACCCGCAATAGTTTTAAACCATATGGATTCCCAAGGTCTAATTTAATTTTTTGTCCTGTAATTAACGATAGCTCGATTTTATCTGATCTTCAACGGGTTAAGCCAATTTTTTGGCCAGGACCAGGCTGCGTACTTAGATTCTGCGCCGATTACCTGAGCAAGCCTCTTCTTAAATTATTCAGTCTGTGTCTCGAATCCTCAACGTTTCCTCGGATATGGAAGGAATTATACGTTATCCCTATCCATAAAAAATGTAAACGAGGCGATGCAAGCAATTATAGAGGTATCTATAAATTGTCTGCTATCCCCAAGCTCTTCGAGAAACTAATAACCCCTCGATTCCAACACCTATGCAGCTCTTTTATTTCTCCATGCCAACATGGATTTATGAAACGTCGCTCGACGACTACTAATCTTCTGGAGCTCTCATCCTTCGTTATCAAGAGCTTCCAGTCAAATTTTCAAACGGATGTCAGTTACACAGGCTTCAGTAAAGCATTCGACTCTGTTAAACGCTCTCTTCTTTTATTAAAGCTTGACAAAATGGATTTCCCTGTAGGCTTANAATAATGAATAATAGAATAATAGAATAGAAAGGTTCTTTTCAAGAGCTCACTTTCTGGTGATATCCGTGTCACCTCGGGCGTCCCTTGGCCATTTGCTGTTCACACTTTTTATTAACGACCTTCCATCGGTCGTGCCTAATTCTCGCGTACTAATGTACGCGGACGATGTCAAGCTTTGTATTCAATATAATGATCCCTCACGTCAATCGGTCTTACAGGCCGATCTTAGTAACTTACAAGCATGGTGTCAAACAAATTCACTAAAATTAAACGGCTCTAAGTGCAAACTGATGACATTTCACCGTACAGATAATCAGTTTGCTGCTTACTCTCTAGACGGAGTCTTTCTTGTTAGAACTTGTTATACTTGATGCCAAATTAAAATTTACTGACCACTTTTCGTGCATGGTAAATAAGGCCATGGGTGTGTTAGGATTCATAAAAAGGTGGTCAAAAGAATTTAATGACCCCTACGTGACTAAGACTTTGTACATCTCGCTTGCCCGTCCAATTCTTGAATAAGGATCATGTGTCTGGAGTCCTCAGTATGGAGTTCACCAAGACAAAATTGAATCCGTGCAAAAAAGATTCCTTATCTTCGCGCTTAGAGGCCTCNCACCAGATAGCTACAAAAACTAAGCTACAGCCGAAGTCGGCAAACATCTCCATTTTTTGTACTTGAAACACTAAGTACCTTCGATGCTATAATAGGCTTCTACCTTCCAGGCTTCCAGGCAGGAGTAACCTTAAAGTTGATTAACAACACGTAAGAGTACAGGAATATATCAAAACAGTTACAATACCATAATTGTGACATCGCTAACTTAACTAACGTTAATGACATAGATGTTCCAAATTCCATCAAAAATTAATTGAAGAATATGATTCTAGAGAATATTAAAGTTTTTCGACCTCTAAATAGGCGCTATCCTTTAATACCTCAGTAGCCACTGTTCGCACAGAAGATAACGAACCTGTATATTCAAAATTTTACCCACACAAAGAAATCAAGCAGTTGTTAAAAGATGGCATAATAAGGCCATGACAGACAAGTAAGAACGATACAGTCGAGTTTCCCGACCAATTTGGTTGCTGCTTACTCTCTAGATGGAGTCTTTCTTGATAGAATCACGCGTGTTGATGATCTTGGCGTCATACTTGATGCCAAATTAAAATTTACTGACCACATTTCATGCATGGTAAATAAGGCCATGGGTGTGTTAGGCTTTATAAAAAGGTGGTCAAATGAATTTAATGACCCCTACGTGACTAAGACTTTGTACATCTCGCTTGCCCGTCCAATTCTTGAATAAGGATCATGTGTCTGGAGTCCTCAGTATGGAGTTCACCAAGACAAAATTGAATCCGTGCAAAAAAGATTCCTTATCTTCGCGCTTAGAGGCCTCAACTGGGAACCAAACATTCAACTTCCCCCTTCTCTAGTAGACTGATGCTTCTAAACCTACCCACACTTACTAATTGTAGAACCATGCTTGGTGTAGTTTTCATCCTCAAACTAATACACAATGAGGTTGATAGTTCTGCCTTGTTAGAACGAATCAACTTTAATGTGCCCCGTAGACTTACAAGGAATTTTATCACACTAGCTTTAAACCATAGTAGTTTGAATTATGTCCTGCATGAGCCCTTTAGAGTACTTCTCGGTCCTATCTTCGCGATCGAGCCGTACGTTATGCGGCTCCGCCCCTCGGTCGGTTGGGCGGGAGTTGGGTTGCATCACGTGAAACGGGATTCGCAAAAAAAAAAAAAAAAAAAAAAATAAAAAAAAAAAAAAAAAAAAAAAAAAATTAATATAAATAAAGTGTGTTATTTCTTCGGAATTATATAATGGCATGATTATCATTGATTTTGGTTTTTATTGAAGGCACTTGTATGATTAACAATGCGAACGATTCAGGCCACCTTCGGGACGTCTTGAAACACGGACCAAGTAGTCAAACATGTGCAAATCGATTGTCAGAATTGAGTATAATGGAATGAACCAAAGTAATGTTACGGTGCCCAAATTAACAACTCATGCTGATACCTTGAATGGCGTTCGATGCAGCGGGACACAAGACTAATATGTAGCATGGCAACTAATGACTGGTCTCATGCAGTACTACGACGAAGTCGAGCAAAAGCTGACTCTCGTCACAATTTAAATCACAATGTCTCACGACCACGAAGGAGCTGAGCTATATGTATATACAGTATATATAGAAGTATATTTGCAAACACCTACGCTAAAGCCATCGAAGAGAGGGCTCACCATGCACCATGCGCAGTTATAGCTGGGAATAAATGGCAAAGATGAGCGAGGGAAGAGAAAAACCATAATTTTGTTAAAATAGCAATGGCCAAGATAAGGGTTGGAAGAAAGATAAGGACCAACCACCATTAGAGACCATTGAAATATATACCTCGTCGAAATTTAGGCAGCCAACAAAATTCGGAAAATACCAAATGAACAGCGCACCAGCACAAAAACGTAATAACACGTCCGAACGCATGACAGGCCAGAGGCATCAGCGTTTGAACAGTGTAGTCCAAAGTGACCTGAAAGCCACCAGATAGCTACAAAAACTAAGCTACAGCCGAAGTCGGCAAACATCTCCATTTTTTGTACTTGAAACACTAAGTACCTTCGATGCTATAATAGGCTTCTACCTTCCAGGCTTCCAGGCAGGAGTAACCTTAAAGTTGATTAACAACACGTAAGAGTACAGGAATATATCAAAACAGTTACAATACCATAATTGTGAAATCGCTAACTTAACTAACGTTAATGACATAGATGTTCCAAATTCCATCAAAAATTAATTGAAGAATATGATTCTAGAGAATATTAAAGTTTTTCGACCTCTAAATAGGCGCTATTCTTTAATACCTCAGTAGCCACTGTTCGCACAGAAGATAACGAACCTGTATATTCAAAATTTTACCCACACAAAGAAATCAAGCAGTTGTTAAAAGATGGCATAATAAGGCCATGACAGACAAGTATGAACGATACAGTCGAGTTTCCCGACCAATTTGGATATTTGTTTTGCGTGTAAATTTATTTACCGCAATTTCTTAGTAAAGTCGCCCTCTCTCTTTGAAAATTTGTGTATATTTGGAAATCTGTTTATTGCAATAGTAGCAAAGTCCCTCTCTCTGCCCATACTTCTCTCCCATTATACACAATTGTCGCCTCTCTTTGCACAGTGGTCCATAGCACTGCAAAAATTTCCGAGATTATCTGTTCGGTGAAAACTTGCCGCAAAGCTATTACAGCGAGACAAGCTAGTATCCACTGTTGGCTGTGCGATAATGTCATGCATTGCATGTGCGTGAACTATTCCGGGCATGTAGCCGATGCTATGGCCCTTCAGCTGTTAAATGAGTCGCCGAAGCTAAAAAAAACCGCTTCTGGTGAACCCGTGGCCACTACATTCGGTTGCCGAATGTGCCAGTGTGGTTGGACCACAGCGACAGTCCGTCCCAGAGCCAGGACATATCCCATTAATTCCGAAAGTCAAAACCATCCCAGTCCCGAATATACCCAATCCGTCGAGGCAACTAAGGTCCGGACTAATGGCTCCACTTGGTTCCGATAGCGGGACACCTGAAGAACTAAAACCCCTCACGGTAATCCCACCCAAAAAACAAGTATTTTTATCGCGGCTTGCCCCTGACCTCTCTGCGACTGACGTCGCTGCTTTTATACGAAGCAAAACAATAGCCGAGGTAAAGGTAGAAAAATACAACTTTTCCTACGCTAGGGACATTGCATCTTTCAAAATAAGTGTCCCATTAGAGTTCTTCGACATTATTTGCTCTCCCGGTTTCTGGCCAGAGCATATTATAGTCCAAGAACACCAAGCTAGGAAAAGAATTAAAAAAAAGGCCTATTGCCATTAAACTTCCCCAGCCAACTGCACCTGCTGTGATCACAAAAAACTAGCCTCCTCTTTCCTTATATCCTATCAGAATACAAGAGGCCTACGAAATAAGCTTACTAAATTGTACTCTGATAGTTTTTCATTTGGTTCACAGGTGATTGTGTTTACAGAAACCTGGTAAAAACCCGACATCCTCAGTACCGAGGTTTTCCCAGGCAAGTACACAATCTTTAGAATTGATTGTCCTTCCCGGCGGGGAGGTGTAGTATTACTTGCGGTTGATTCCAAACTCCCGGCGGAAGAGATATGCCTTCAAGAATTCGGTGATATCGAATTCATTTGCGCTAAAATAACTTTCTCAGGTAACACTTTCTTTATTACCTGTTCATATATTCCGCCTTCTTCCGAGTTATCCATGTACTGGAAGCACTTATCCGCTATCCTATCTGTTTCCAACTTGCTTGCCGACAGGGATCAGTTGATTGTTCTTGGTGATTTTAATATACCAGATGTCAATTGGTCCGATGATACAAAGTCTAAGGTCATAGGTCTGTCCCGTCATTAACGAAAGCTCGATTATAACCGATCTTCAACGGGTTAAGCCAACTTTTTCGCCAGGACCGGATGGTATACCAGGCTGCGTGCTTAGGTACTGCGCCGATTACCTGAGCAAGCCTCTTCTAAAGTTATTTAATTTGTGTCTCGAGTCCTCAACGTTTCCTCGGATATGGAAGGAATCATACGTTATTCCTATCCATAAAAAAGGTAAACGAAGCGATGCAAGCAATTACAGAGGTATCTCTAAATTGTCTGCTATCCCCAAGCTTTTCGAGAAACTTCTAACCCCTCAATTGCAACACCTATGCAGCTCTTTTATTTCTCCATGCCAACATGGATTTATGAAACGTCGCTCTCATCTTTTGTTATCGAGGGCTTCCAGTCAAATTTTCAAACGGACGTCATTTACACAGACTTCAGTAAAGCATTCGACTCCGTTAATCACTCTTTTCTTTTAATAAAGCTTGACAAAATGGGCTTCCCTGTATGCTTACTAAAATTGATCAGCAGTTACTTGAATAATAGAACTCAAAGGGTTCTTTTCAAGAGCTCACTTTCTGGTGAAATCCGTGTCACCTCGGGCGTCCCTCAAGGTAGTAACCTTGGTCCTCTGCTGTTCACACTCTTCATTAACGACCTTCCATCGGTCGTGCTTAATTCTCGCGTACTAATGTACGCGGACGATGTCAAGCTTTGCATTCATTATAATGATCCCTCTCGTCAATCGGTATTACAGGCCGATCTTAATAACTTACAGGCATGGTGTGTAATAAATTCTCTAAAATTAAACGGCTCTAAGTGCAAACTGATGACATTTTACTGTAAAGAGCCTCAGTTTGCTGCTTACTCTCTAGATGGAGTCTTTCTTGATAGAATCACGCGTGTTGATGATCTTGGCGTCATACTTGATGCCAAATTAAAATTTACTGACCACATTTCATGCATGGTAAATAAGGCCATGGGTGTGTTAGGCTTTATAAAAAGGTGGTCAAAAGAATTTAATGACCCCTATGTGACTAAGACTTTGTTCGTCTCGCTTGTCCGGCCAATTCTTGAGTACGGATCATGTGTCTGGAGTTCCTTATTCCTTATTTTCGCGCTTAGAGGCCTCAACTGGGAACCAAACTTTCAACTTCCCTCTTACACTAGTAGACTGATGCTTCTAAACCTACCCACACTTACTAATCGTAGAACCATGCTTGGTGTAGTTTTCATCCTCAAACTAATGCCCAATGATGTTGATAGTTCTGCCTTATTAGAACGCATCAACTTTAATGTGCCCCGTAGATGTACAAGATATTTTATCCCAGTAGTTTTAAACCATAGAAGTTCGAATTATGTCCTGCAATCGCCCTTTAGAGTACTTTGCTTAGATTTCAACGTAGTGAACCAATTAACGTCCGATTTTTCTTCGATTAATTCTTACCTACCTTACTCACCACAATTCTATGTAGTTTTCCTCGAAATCTTTTTACTATTTTCACTGCATGCTCGGTCCAATCTTCGCGATCGAGCCGTACTTTATGCGGCTGCGCCCCTCGGTCGTAGCTTAGAATACCCTTGCAGACCAGTTTCCTTTAAGCCGTTCGATCGTTTGTATGGCAGGTTTTTAATGGTTTTGGTTTTCAATTTTCTAAAACGGCTTTAATGTCTATGAAAACTGTATTTCTCAAAAACGAATTAATTGTCTTGAAAAACACCAGAGTTATGTTCAATGACCCATTTTATCCAATAGTTCATATAGTGGTCCGATTTGGATGAAACTTTCAGCATATGTTAAAATATTCATTAAACAGAGAATTCTAAAGATAATAAAAATAAATTAATTATCTTAAAAAATGACGAATTTATGGCACTTTTTCCCAATCATTCCTATGGCTGCTTTGTGATGTAGTGTTCCGAATCCGGCCGTTCCGACTTATATACTACCTGCAACAAATTGAAGGGTCGGTGCAAAGTTTCAGCCCGATAGCTTTAGAACTGAGGGACTAGTTTACATAGCAACCGACAGACGGACAAACAGACGGACATGGCTAGATCGACTCGGCTGGTGATGCTGATCAAGAATATATATACTTTATAGGGTCGGAGACGTCTCCTTCACTGCGTTACAAACTTCTGGACCCTCTGGTACCCTCTGCAAGGGTATAAAACTGAAATGCTTAAAAATATAGAAGGAAAACCATTGTTAGGTGGTATTTCTTTTAATAAATGATATAAAGTGATTAAATATGTAGAAGGAAAATCATTCCTGGGTGGTATGAGTGATATCGGTTAGTGGTGCATGGAACAATATACTGAAAATATGTATGAGAAATATGAAGTGATTTAATATATTGAAGAACCCCATTGTTGGGTTGTATTTCTTATGAGTGATATCAGTTGTTGGTGTATGGAACAATGTATCGAATATATATATGAAAAATATAAAGTGATTAAATATATAAAAGTAAAACCATTGAAATCTCAAAATATGAGTGATGTCGGTTTGTGGTGTATGGAACAATATATTGAAATAATATATGAGAAATATGAAGTGTTTAAATAGACAGAAGGCAAGCTTTGTTGTGGTATTTCTTATGAGTGATATCGCTTGGTGGTGCATGGAACAATATATTGAAAACATATATGAGAAATATGAAGTGAATAAATATATAAAAGGAAAATTATTGCTGAGTGGAATTTCTTATGAGTGATATCAGTTGGTGGTGTATGAATATATCGAAAATATATATGAGAAATATGAAGTGATTATATACCTAGAAGGAAAACCATTGCTGGGTGGATTTTCTTATGAGTGATATCGGTTGGTGGGGCATGGAACAATATATTGAAAACATATATGAGAAATATGAAGTGAATAAATATACAAGTATAGAAGGAAAAACATTGCTGGGTGGTTTTTCTAATGAGTGATATCAGTTGTTGGTGTATGGAACAATGCATCGAAAATATATATGAGAAATATGAAGTGATTAAATACTGTTTGGTTATGCGGCCAGAGTCAGACTCTTAAGAGTCTTAAGACTCTCTTAAATTCCCTTCATCTATTTCTGTTCTTTCCATTCCCTATTACCTTCATCTCATTGCGCGACCCTTTGCCTAAGCTCTATCATTTTCTCATCGCTCTATTCGGTTTAATACTTTGTAGCGATCGCACAGCCAATTCGGGTCCGCTTGTGACTTTATATATATAAAATTATCTCGGTACGACTGCACGGCCTAATTGTGTCCGCATGCCTACGTTCGATCGATAATCCTTAACTTTGTAAAACTATATAAAAATTATCTCGGTACGACTTCACGGCCTCATTGTGTCCGCTTGCGAACGTGGGATAGATAAATCCCAAATTGTAACCTAAAAAACATTGCCCCTCTTGGCCTGATAAATTTAAATCAAACTAATATAATTACTTGTAATTATTGCGGAAAAATAAATAAATATATAGAAAAAATGAAAAAGCTCATTGACTCAACATTAGGTGACCCCGACGTGATTTTGAACTTTAAAAAATAAATTAAATCACTGGCAATATTAATTTGCCTAAAAATTAAAAAAAAACTCTTAGTGTAATACAATTGTATATACATAAATACATGCGGTTTCATAAACGTATGTAAGTGCATTGCAAAGTTGACGGTGTTCTTTCGCGTCTTCTTTGTGCTGAACTTCCCGCTTGCTGAACGCATCGGTTCGCCCGCTGTTGTTGTTGTTGCGCTGCACTGTTCGCGGGCAAGTTGCCGTCTGTGCATTAACCCTAC
>JAJJHY010010839.1:14828-29714 GCA_021224005.1 Drosophila setifemur
TAGTTTCCGAATTCTTAATAATTTTTTAACTTTTCGTTTTCAAATAATACATTTATTAAGGCAAATGAAAATTACAATTCCATGACCAATCCCCAAGATCACCTACGGAAACCTTTATACGTCTTTTACTTCCTCTAAATAATCAAGTTCGGTCAACTTCTGCGAATCAACCGTAACACGCGAGGCGTCACAGTGATCACGTCCGGAGATCTCACAAAAAAATGCAATCGGTCGTAGCAAAGGGCGATGTAATCAAAGAGCAGGGACGTAATCAATGCGAGTTAATGACTCACACTTAATGGGAATTCCAAGTTCATGAGAACAGTCACTTCAGAATCACAAGCAAGAAGGTTGATCAGCGTTTTACCCGAGTCTCTCGGTCTAAAATATACACGTTCATACGTTCATTGTAGCGCAAGTTAAATGATGTGTGGTTCGAGCGGGGAGGATAGGTGAAAGAGGTGTTCTACCGATGACGTTCCCAATGAAATGGTTCCATGTATTATCGGATTCGAGATGGTGCAGATGTGATCCTGTTAACGTTGTGTCTATTCACTGGGTCCTGGGTGGACGTTTCTATCTTCAGTGAATATGCAAGAGACGTCTGTTCGCTTCGAATGTTCTTTATTGAATGTCTAACCGAAATGAATACAAATAGTTTCTTAGCTTAGTTCTTGCTCAAGTTTAATGCAATCCACAGCTATAGTTCACTTATAATAAAAGGCGACTCAGCATCTATGTGCTGAGGCTTAAATTCTGTTATTGTTTATCTCTGCATTTTAGTGTTTTTTAATGCTTGGGCATTTCCTGCCCAACCATCCAACTATGTTGCAACTGATCGTTTGCCTGTCCTATTTCAGAGACCCAACTTGGCTTGGGGGGACCAATGCTAGTATTGGTAACTCCATTGGCATTTCCTGCCCTACCATCCAACTATGTTGCAACTGATCGTTCGTAGTTTCTAGGGTTGTTATCCAACTTGGCTTAAGCGTACTAATGCTAGTATTGGTAACTCCTCCCCCCCTGAGACAGAAGTAGGGCCAAAGGGACTTAGCCCTTTGTTTCGTCACTTGTGGGGTTGTTATGTCTTTTATGTAAACCTTATTACGCTTCTTGATAGAGTGTGCTAGACTTATACATATTCCGGTTCCTAAACTATGTTCGTTTGTAAAGGCATTTAGCTTTCTAATTCCTATATAATATTCCATTATTTTTAGATATAGATTTTTTATCGAAATATGATTGATGGTCTTGTTGATTCTGATTGAATCGTTTTTGAAAAGTAAGAAATAAATTGTTTCGGTGAACTCTACATTAATGTTCTCGAATGTTATGTTATTAATCGTTATGGAACAGTTCTCCTAGTATCTCAATGCGGTTCCCCCGACTATCGGGAATACCACATGTGGACTTAATCAAAATTTGTTCTAGTTCCTGTAAAGAAAATATATCCTCTCTCTATTTCTCTTAGATCTTTCTGTCTCTCTTACTTCTACATTACATATTGCTTCGCTCTCATTTAAAATATTTGTTATGTAAATCTTCTCGTTATTGTAACTTACGTAGCTAGGTAGCTCTCCGTAATACTGTCAATGAATCCTAAAAGTATTACAATATTATAACTAATTCTGAGCATTTTCTGATCATCAACCGCGATCAAGAAACGCTCTTAGCGATTCATCTCAACGTATCTAAATCTAAGAAATAGAGAGACGATATATTTTGTTAACAGGAACTAGAGAAAAATTGATTAAGTCCACATGTGGTATTCCCGATAGAGTCGACGGAACCGCATTGATCCACTATGATAACTGTTTTATAACGATTAATAACATAACATTCGAGAACATTAATGTAGAGTTCACTGAATATTTGGGAAACTATATATAAATATATTTAAAAAAAATGGGAAAACTAAATAATATTATATTGTGTAAACTGGAAAAAAATTGGAAATTAAATTTGCGTGTAAACATTAGTATATGTACATGCGTTGCGAAATATGTAATGTCCATCTTAGCTTTGGACATACATTGGTTAATGCAACTACCTAAAATGTGTAATGTTGTACTTGATTATTAAGTTAATGATTTATATAATATCAAACATTCTAAGAAAATGGCTCCTCTAATAAATTAATTTCGATATATCGAAATAAAACATTTCGCAGCGTTCGTTTTGGGTATAAATAAACTATTTATTTAAGCAATGAACACCGACATTTTGAACGCATATCGCTGTCCATGCTGTTATGTACTTTAATTAATTTTGAAGTTGTTTACATGATTTTATAAAATTTGTAAGCATATTATTGGATGCAATTTATTACATACATAATAATAAAATTATTTGGAATTTATTCTCACACTGATGTAAAAAAACGAAGAGAAATAATTTCTTTTTCAAATCAAATTAATACTGAGAAATGACAAGCATAAAAAATATAAAATAATTTTTAACCTAGAATTGTCTCTTATTTTATGCAAAATTTAATAAAATTGGGAATATTATTGTTCTTCGTTGCTTGGTTTCTATACAAAATAAAAATTTAATTCAAATATATAATGTTATTCTATTATATTCAGACCCATATAATGATTACTAGATGATGTTTCCAAAGAATAAGCCCGTGATACCATGAGACTGATAGTAAACAAGTACAATTACAAGTAGGAAAAAATGATAAGAACTCTGAATTGAGATTTAAATAGTATATTAAACTGCTTAGAGGTTAAGCCTGATGAAACCGAATATCCGATATGGAAAATGAATCCTTAAAGTCGTTATATTAAATTAATATTATGATAATAGTGTGCATTTTATCCATATAAGGACATTGTAATCTATTAGCATTAAGTTTAGATAGATTTAACACTTTCATATAACACTTTCACTTCCCATAGCGAACGGACGTGTTTTTATTTTGCGCCCCGAAAATTTTCTGTTTGATAACAAAAACCCCGGAGTTTTTATAAAGTAATCATTTAAGCTATTCCGATCACTATCTGCGGTATTCATCAGCTTTTTCCGTTCGCTACGCGTGTGCAGGCACCTGTTTATTGAAATAACTCTGAGCAAGTAATTTTGTGTAAGCTTAGTGTTGTTGTAGTTTGTTCTTCATCTCCGTTTTGCGTGTAAATTTATTTACCGCAATTTCTTAGTAAAGTCGCCCTCTCTCTTTGTAATTTGTGTATATTTGGAAATCTGTTTATCGCAATAGTAGCAAAGTCCCTCTCTCTGGCCATACTTCTCTCCCATTATACACCATTCTCGCCTCTCTTTGCACAGTGGTCCATAGCACTGCAAAAATTTCCGAGGTTATCTGTTCGGTGAAAACTTGCCGCAAAGCTATTACAGCGAGACAAGCTAGTATCCACTGTTGGCTGTGCGATAATGTCATGCATTGCATGTGCGTGAACTATTCCGGGCATGTAGCCGATGCTATGNCCATCGAAGAGAGGGCTCACCATGCACCATGCGCAGTTATAGCTGGGAATAAATGGCAAAGATGAGCGAGGGAAGAGAAAAACCATAATTTTGTTAAAATAGCAATGGCCAAGATAAGGGTTGGAAGAAAGATAAGGACCAACCACCATTAGAGACCATTGAAATATATACCTCGTCGAAATTTAGGCAGCCAACAAAATTCGGAAAATACCAAATGAACAGCGCACCAGCACAAAAACGTAATAACACGTCCGAACGCATGACAGGCCAGAGGCATCAGCGTTTGAACAGTGTAGTCCAAAGTGACCTGAAAGCCACCAGATAGCTACAAAAACTAAGCTACAGCCGAAGTCGGCAAACATCTCCATTTTTTGTACTTGAAACACTAAGTACCTTCGATGCTATAATAGGCTTCTACCTTCCAGGCTTCCAGGCAGGAGTAACCTTAAAGTTGATTAACAACACGTAAGAGTACAGGAATATATCAAAACAGTTACAATACCATAATTGTGACATCGCTAACTTAACTAACGTTAATGACATAGATGTTCCAAATTCCATTAAAAATTAATTGAAGAATATGATTCTAGAGAATATTAAAGTTTTTCGACCTCTAAATAGGCGCTATCCTTTAATACCTCAGTAGCCACTGTTCGCACAGAAGATAACGAACCTGTATATTCAAAATTTTACCCACACAAAGAAATCAAGCAGTTGTTAAAAGATGGCATAATAAGGCCATGACAGACAAGTAAGAACGATACAGTCGAGTTTCCCGACCAATTTGGTTATAAACAAAATAAATCAAAACCAAGAAAAAAAGATAACCGAGTCTGGTCAGTCTAGGGCTCGAACCTGATACCTCCGTCATGTCAAGCAAACATCCTAACCATTGGACCAAAACATACTTTTCGAACCAGTTGCTAATACAGTTTAAATATATTGATGGCGCACATTCATACATATGTATATGAAGGTAGCGCGTTCTCAGCGGCACTTTCGAGAAAAATCAACCACCGAACGCAAGCGATTTACCGTTTGTTTGAGCAAATAAACAGATTGCTTGTGGTTAGCTCCTGTAAACTTTAGGTATTTATTATGCGCTTTCTAATTAACCAATCCTGATGAAATGTTCAGGATCGGTAGAAATCTATGCTCCGATTGCAAGTGTATTTTTCGAATTTTAGCTGGAAAATTGTACAGTGCAGTAAATACAAATGGCGGGGGCGATGGGCGTCCGAAAAAAAATAAACTTCAGCTGCGTCATAATTAGGAGAATCTACACTGGTAATATGGTTACTCTAGTTTTTACAGTTGCTGAGATCCGGCCGTTCATCCGGACGGTCAGACGGACAGATGGACATGGCTATTCAGCTCATCGTGCTGATCAAGAATATATATACTTTGTGGGGTCATCCACGCCCCCTTCTGCCTGTTACATACATTTGCACAAACTTAGTATACCCTTTACCCTTTAGGTGCAGGGTCTAAAAAGGAACAGACGACAAGAGAAATAAAAACAACGAAGTCATCGATATCAGGAAACTGAATGAGCGAACCATTCCCTTTCGCTAACCAATGCCATCCATTCCATTAGTGAACTTGAGAAAGCAAAATTTTTCACAACCTTAGACTTAAAGTCAGATTACCACCAAATCTATTTAGCGGAACAAGACCGCGAAAAGCATCATTCTCAGTAAATGGCTGTAAATACGAGTTTTGTCGCCCATTGGCTTAAAAATGCAGGAAGCATTTTCCAAAGAGCCAAAGATGATGTGCTGTGAGAACAGATTGGAAAGATATGCTATGTCTAGGTAGACGGCGGAATTATTTTCTCGGAAATAAAATTTATCATGTCCAGCATATTTGCACAATACTTTAGTGCTTAAGCGATGCTAATATAAGTCTCGCAAGAAAAAACAAGTTTTTCAAAGAGAGCGTCGACTAAGCAGAGGCGGTGCAAAGACCGGTCCCGAAAAGGTGAAAGCATAGCTAGATCTCCGCTCTTAATCATCATTAGCCACGACCCAGTATTGAGCATACCTCTGCTCCACAGGATGAGCAACATTAAATTTACCCACCATCAAGGAGTTTAAGGAAGAAATTGCATCGACAGGGTCGCCCAAGATATGGAGTAAGAATCAACCTATTGTGTACTGGATCGTTACTTCTTTTCAAAGAGCTAAGAAAAAAAAGAGTGTCAAGAAAGGTGCAAAGCCGCAACGGTTATCGCCAGTAACCAAACACTTCTGTTTGTGTCGCAACATTATGCTAAGTCGGCTCACCCGCAATTATGCTAAGTCGGCTCACCGACTCCCACCATAATCACCAGTAATCTTTATTACCTGCACGCCTACCAACCAAGAGCCCGACAGGAACAACAACACTCTTCCTATCATAAGAGATGTCGGCCATTTTTATCAAAATAAATAAAACTTTCCAAGGTATTATATTATTAAAAAAAATAATTATAAGTAGCTCTTCCTACCAATAGGTTCGCTTTTCCTAATACAAACAACATTTTTTGGCTTTTCTATGAAAAGAGATGTCGGCTCTTCCTATCATAATAAATAAAACTATCCAAGTCATTGGTAAGTTATTTTACAAATATAATAATAAAAGGCACTTCCTTTCAATATGTTTTTTTCCGTTAACAAACAAAATTTCTTTTGGCTTTCCTGTCATTATAAATAAAAGCACTTCCTACAAATATGTTGGCTTTTCCCATAACAAACAAAATTCCTTTTGGCTTTCCTTTTATAAGAGAGGTCGGCTCTTCCTATTATTATAAATATAAGTTTTCTAGCCTTTGGTTAGTTGTTATAGAAATATAACAATAAATGGCTCTTTCTATCAATATGTGGCTTTTCGACTTAGGAGCTTTAAATCTGATTTTGGACGTGGATCGATTCGGCAAGATAATTTGAAGAAATTCAGGCGCGGTGTCTTAAAGTACTTAAGCAATCGACGTTCACCTTTGTATGGTCTTAACCATTTACTTGCCAGATATATAGATATTCATAGAAAGATATTAAATTTTTGTCTAGTGCTAATATTCTGTCGGGACAAATACAATACTGGCGTTGTATGGGATGTTAAAATACTGACAAAGACAACCCGTCGTTTTTTTCTTTTTAGAAATATACTAACATATAAATATCGACGTAAGAGTTTTAATTCTAGTTTCGGACTTAAAACGATTTGTGTAAAGAAGAAGAAATTCAAGAGCGGTTTCAATCCATTTATGACATCGCAATAGTTGACGCATCTTGAATCCAAGCATTTGAGCCAATCGAACGTAATCGACAGTCAACTTTATATATTAGTTTGCCATATGTAGGATAATTTTTTATCTTCCATAAAGCCAATGCAAGCTCAAGCAAAGTAGTTAAATTTTCTGTATGGATTCGACTTATTTTTTTTGCTCTTCAAGTTAAATGTCCACACAATAGTAGGTGCACAAAGTCTGTAAATTTTACTTATTACCATTTGGCAGTGAAAATACAGCAAATTATAATGTAGGAGTTTTTAAAATAGGCCAAAACAACAAGATCAGCAAAGTAGTTAAATTTTCTGTATGGATTTGACTTATTTTTTTGCTCTTCAATTTAAATGTCCACACAAATGTAGGTGCACGAAGTCTGAAAAATTTACTTATTACCATTTGGCAGTGAAAATACAGCTAAATTATAATTTGTGTTAATTAAATGCAACCTATATGTAATAACACCGGCCAAAAGGATTTTCTTGGCATATCTTTAAAATTATATGTTCAAGGAGCTTAATTTTGTATGTGCAGTGAGTATTTATCATTTGGGTCCGCGGTATATAAATCGGTGGCAGAAAGAAGTTTCTGAAGCAGCAGTTTTGGAGTTTTGTGGCCATGATAAATGATCTGATATAAAAAAAGCGAACAAAAAAGTACTAGAGGGAGTGATGTCGTTTATTCAAGGTACGTTCCAGTAAGAGGCATAAATAATATAAACATCATCATACATAATTTCATAGAGCGCCCCTGGACTGTTAATTAACTATAAACTATTCCCATCATTAATCATATTAATTACTTTTATTATTAGGTTTGTATCCCAATAACGCACATGGTTGACTACTTGGTCCATGTTTCAAGACGTCCCGAAGGTGGCCTGAATCGTTCGCATTGTTAATCATACAAGATTATCATTCCATTATATAATTTGAGAGAAATAACACTGTATTCATATTCAACTTACTAAACTTAATGCTAATAGATTACAATGTCCTTATATGGATGAAATGCACACTATTATCAATATTTATAAAATATTAAGACTTTAACGACTAATTTTACATATCGGATATTCAGCTTCATCGGGCTTAACCTCTAAGCAGTTTAATATACTATTTAAATCTCAATCAGAGTTCTTATCAACTTTCCCTACTTGTACTTTTACTTATTTTGTATAGAAACCAACCAACGAAGAACAATAATATTCCCAATTGTATTTAATTTCGCATAAAATAAGAGACAATTCTAGGTTAAAAATTAATTGATTTGAAAAAAAAATTATTTCTCTTCGTTTTTTTACATCAGTGTGAGATAATAAATTCCACACAATTTTAATATTATGTATGTAATAAATTACATCCAATAATATGCTTACAAATTTTGAAAAATCATGTAAGCAACTTCATCAGCATAGTCTTACAACGCTCTTCAAAATGTCGATGTTCATTCCTTAAACAAAAATTTATAGCAAAAACCTGCAAAATGTTTTATGTAATATTTAATATAATCAATACATATATATAGATATATTTATTTCGTTTTTATCAGTATATCGAATTTTATTTATTAGAGGACCCATTTTCTTACAATGTTTGATATTACATAAATCAATAACTTAATATTTAAGTACAACATTATACATTTTAGGTAGTTGCATTAACCAATGTATGTCCAAAGCTAAGATGGACATTACATATTTCGCAACGCATGTACATATACTAATGTTTACACGCAAATTTAATTTCCAATTTTTTTCCAGTTTACACAATATAATATTATTTAGGTTTCCCATTTTTTTAATATTTATATATATATACAAGTAGTTTCCGAAATATTCTTAATAATTTTTTAACCTTTCTTTTTCAAATAATACATTTATTAAGGCAAATGAAAATTACAATTCCATGACCAATCCCCAGGATCACCTACGGAAACCTTTAAACGTCTTTTACTTCCTCTAAATAATCAAGTTCGGTCAACTTCTGCGAAACAACCGTAACACGCGAGGCGTCACAGTGATCACGTCCGGAGACATCACAAAAAAATTCAATCGGTAGTAGCAAAGGGCGATGTAATCAAAGAGCAGGGAGTTAATGACTCACACTTAATGGGAGTTCCAAGTTCATGAGAACAGTCACTTCAGAATCACAAGCATGAAAGTTGATCAGCGTTTTACCCGNTTCTCATAATACTGACGCAATTAGAGTTTATTTTTTTACGTCGGCGCCACGCCCACCGCCCCCGCAATTTGTATTTGAATTTTGCAACTGCCCTGCACTGCACAATTTTCAAGCTAAAATTTTATTAAAAATACACATATGTATGAATGTACGCCTTCAATAAATTTATACTGTATTAGCTGCCGGTTCAAAAAGTTTGGGTTTGTCGAATAGTTACGACGTTCGACTTAAAACGCGAAGATCTTGGGTTCGAATCCCAGACCGGATATAATATTTTTAATTTTTATTTTTTTTTGCTTATAACCAAATTTGTACAGGGTCTGTAACAGTCGGGAAACTCGACTGTAACGTTTNGTTGTTTATATATATATATATACAAGTAGTTTCCGAAATATTCTTAATAATTTTTTAACCTTTCTTTTTCAAATAATACATTTATTAAGGCAAATGAAAATTACAATTCCATGACCAATCCCCAGGATCACCTAAGAAAACCTTTATACGTTTTTTACTTCCTCTAAATAATCAAGTTCGGTCAACTTCTGCGAATCAACCGTAACACGCGAGGCGTCACAGTGATCACGTCCGGAGACCTCACAAAAAAATTCAATCGGTAATCAAAGAGCAGGGACGTAATCAATGCGAGTTAATGACTCACACTTAATGGGAATTCCAAGTTCATGAGAACAGTCACTTCAGAATCACAAGCATGAAGGTTGATCAGCGTTTTACCCGAGTCTCTCGGTCTAAAATATACACGTTCATACGTTCATTGTAGCGCAAGTTAAATGATGTGTGGTTCGAGCGGGGAGGATAGGTGAAAGAGGCGTTCTACCGATAATGTCTCCAATGAAATGGTTCCATGTATTATCGGATTCGAGATGGTGCAGATGTGATCCTGTTAACGTTGTGTCTATTCACTGGGTCCTGGGTGGTCGTTTCTATCTTCAGTGAATATGCAAGAGACGTCTGTTCGCTTCGAATGTTCTTTATTGAATGTCTAACCGAAATGAATACAAATAGTTTCTTAGCTTAGTTCTTGCTCAAGTTTAATGCAATCCACAGCTATAGTTCACTTATAATAAAAAGGCGACTCAGCATCTATGTGCTGAGGCTTAAATTCTGTTATTGTTTATCTCGGCATTTTAGTGTTTTTTAATGCTTGGGCATTTCCTGCCCAACCATCCAACTATGTTGCAACTGATCGTTGGCCTGTCCTATTTCAGAGACCCAACTTGGCTTGGGGGGACCAATGCTAGTATTGGTAACTGTTCTAGTTCCTGTAAAGAAAATATATCCTCTCTCTATTTCTCTTAGATCTTTCTGTCTCTCTTACTTCTACATTACATATGGCTTCGCTCTCAATTAAATTATTTGTTATGCCTTCATCAGACGAGTAAATCTTCTCGTTATTGTAACTTACCTAGCTAGGTATTAAAATATATAATTGGTTTATCACAGGTGTTAGGACAAGGTGTGCAAAAGTGAATTAGCTGAGTCTATTTTGAATTAGCCGCATGCGCGGTTATTTTTAAAAGATTATATATCTCTTCTACTGACTTAAGGACTTAATTAATTCAACTTCTTTGTTGCCTAAAATAAATCTTGGTATTGTCTCCAACTTAGTCAACAGTGCGCTCTCCGTAATACTGTCAATGAATCCTAAAAGTATTAGAATATTATAACTAATTCTAAGCATTTTCTGATTATCGACCGCGATCGAGAAACGCTCTTAGCGATTCATCTCAACGTATCTAAATCTAAGAAATAGAGAGACGATATATTTTGTTAACAGGAACTAGAGAAAAATTGATTAAGTCCACATGTGGTATTCCCGATAGAGTCGACGGAACCGCATTGATCCACTATGATAACTGTTTTATAACGATTAATAACATAACATTCGAGAACATTAATGTAGAGTTCACTGAATATTTGGGAAACTATATATAAATATATTTAACAAAATTGGGAAACCTAAATAATATTATATTGTGTAAACTGGAACAAAATTGTAAATAAAATTTGCGTGTAAACATTAGTATATGTACATGCGTTGCGAAATATGTAATGTCCATCTTAGCTTTGGACATACATTGGTTAATGCAACTACCTAAAATGTGTAATGTTGTACTTGATTATTAAGTTAATGATTTATATAATATCAAACATTCTAAGAAAATGGCTCCTCTAATAAATTAATTTCGATATATCGAAATAAAACATTTCGCAGCGTTCGTTTTGGGTATAAATAAACTATTTATTTAAGCAATGAACATCGACATTTTGAACGCATATCGCTGTCCATGCTGTTATGTACTTTAATTAATTTTGAAGTTGTTTACATGATTTTATAAAATTTGTAAGCATATTATTGGATGCAATTTATTACATACATAATAATAAAATTATTTGGAATTTATTCTCACTCTGATGTAAAAAAACGAAGAGAAATAATTTCTTTTTCAAATCAAATTAATACTGAGAAATGACAAGCATAAAAAATATAAAATAATTTTTAACCTAGAATTGTCTCTTATTTTATGCGAAATTTAATAAAATTGGGAATATTATTGTTCTTCGTTGCTTGGTTTCTATACAAAATAAAAATTTAATTCAAATATATAATGTTATTCTATTATATTCAGACCCATATAACGATTACTAGATGATGTTTCCAAAGAATAAGCCCGTGAGACCATGAGACTGATAGTAAACAAGTACAATTACAAGTAGGAAAAAATGATAAGAACTCTGAATTGAGATTTAAATAGTATATTAAACTGCTTAGAGGTTAAGCCTGATGAAACCGAATATCCGATATGGAAAATTAATCCTTAAAGTCGTAATATTAAATTAATATTATGATAATAGTGTGCATTTTATCCATATAAGGACATTGTAATCTATTAGCATTAAGTTTAGATAGATGAATATAAATAAAGTGTGTTATTTCTTCGGAATTATATAATGGCATGATTATCATTGATTTTGGTTTGTATTAAAGGCACTTGTATGATTAACAATGCGAACGATTCAGGCCACCTTCGGGACGTCTTGAAACACGGACCAAGTAGTCAAACATGTGCAAATCGATTGTAAGAATTGAGTATAATGGAATGAATCAAAGTAATATTACGGTGCCCAAATTAACAACTCATGCTGATACCTTGAATGGCGTTCGATGCAGCGCGACACAAGACTAATATGTAGCATGGCAACTAATGACTGGTCTCATGCAGTACTACGACGAAGTCGAGCAAAAGCTGACTCTCGTCACAATTTAAATCACAGTGTCTCACGACCACGAAGGAGCTGAGCTATATGTATATACAGTATATATAGAAGTATATTTGCAAACACCTACGCTAAAGCCATCGAAGAGAGGGCTCAAGTTTCAGGAGAGAATAAGCACCATGCGCAGTTAAAGCTGGGAAGAAATGGCAAAGATGAGCGAGAGCAAGAGAAAAACCATTATTTCGTTAAAATAGCAATGGCCAAGATAAGGGTTGGAAGAAAGATAAGGACCAACCACCATTAGAGACTATTGAAATATATACCTCGTCGAAATTTAGGAGCCAAGAAAATTCGGAAAATACCAAATGAACAGCGCACCAGCACAAAAACGTAATAACACGTCCGAACGCATGACAGGCCAGAGGCGTCAGCGTCTGAATAGTGTAGTCCAAAGTGACCTGAAAGCCAAGAAGATAGCTACAAACACAAAGCTACAGCCGAAGTCGGCGAAATTGACGACGACAACGATTCGACATGAATTTTTTATTCACAGAATTTTTTAGTAGACGCTCCCGGATACCAGTTGGTTGGGAGACCATTAAACATTTTAATAGACAAAGAATTATGTAAAGCCCGTAAAGGAGATAAAAAACATAATTTTTGGGCAAACATCTCCATTTTTTGTACTTGAAACACTAAGTACCTTCGATGCTATAATAGGTTTTCGACCTTCCAGGCTTCCAGGCAGGAGTAACCTTAAAGTTGATTAACAATACGTAAGAGTACAGGAATATATCAAAACAGTTACAATACCATAATTGTGACATCGCTAACTTAACTAACGTTAATGACATAGATGTTCCAAATTCCATCAAAAATTAATTGAAGAATATGATTCTAGAGAATATTAAAGTTTTTCGACCTCTAAATAGGCGCATCCTTTAATACCTCAGTAGCCACTGTTCGCACAGAAGATAACGAACATGTTTATTCAAAATTTTACCCACACAACGAAATCAAGCAGTTGTTAAAAGATGGCATAATAAGGCCATGACAGACAAGTAAGAACGATACAGTCGAGTTTCCCGACCAATTTGGTTATAAACAAAATAAATCAAAACCAAGAAAAAAAGAAAACCGATTCTGGTCAGTCTGGGGCTCGAACCTGATACCTCCGTCATGTCAAGCAAACATCCTAACCATTGGACCAAAACATACTTTTCGAACCAGTAGCTAATACAGTTTAAATATATTGATGGCGCACATTCATACATATGTATATGAAGGTAGCGCATTCTCAGCGGCACTTTCGAGAAAAATCAACCACCGAACGCAAGCGATTTACCGTTTGTTTGAGCAAATAAACAGATTGCTTGTGGTTAGCTCCTGTAAACTTTAGGTATTTATTATGCGCTTTCTAATTAACCAATCCTGATGAAATGTTCAGGATCGGTAGAAATCTATGCTCCAATTGCAAGTGTATTTTTCGAATTTTAGCTGGAAAATTGTACAGTGCAGTAAATACAAATTGCGGGGGCGATGGGCGTCCGAAAAAAAATAAACTTCAGCTGCGTCATAATTAGGAGAATCTACACTGGTAATATGGTTACTCTAGTTTTTACAGTTGCTGAGATCCGGCCGTTCATCCGGACGGTCAGACGGACAGATGGACATGGCTATTCAGCTCATCGTGCTGATCAAGAATATATATACTTTGTGGGGTCATCCACGCCCCCTTCTGCCTGTTACATACATTTGCACAAACTTAGTATACCCTTTACCCTTTAGGTGCAGGGTCTAAAAAGGAACAGACGACAAGAGAAATAAAAACAACGAAGTCATCGATATCAGGAAACTGAATGAGCGAACCATTCCCTTTCGCTAACCAATGCCATCCATTCCATTAGTGAACTTGAGAAAGCAAAATTTTTCACAACCTTAGACTTAAAGTCAGATTACCACCAAATCTATTTAGCGGAACAAGACCGCGAAAAGCATCATTCTCAGTAAATGGCTGTAAATACGAGTTTTGTCGCCCATTGGCTTAAAAATGCAGGAAGCATTTTCCAAAGAGCCAAAGATGATGTGCTGTGAGAACAGATTGGAAAGATATGCTATGTCTAGGTAGACGGCGGAATTATTTTCTCGGAAATAAAATTTATCATGTCCAGCATATTTGCACAATACTTTAGTGCTTAAGCGATGCTAATATAAGTCTCGCAAGAAAAAACAAGTTTTTCAAAGAGAGCGTCGACTAAGCAGAGGCGGTGCAAAGACCGGTCCCGAAAAGGTGAAAGCATAGCTAGATCTCCGCTCTTAATCATCATTAGCCACTACCCAGTATTGAGCATACCTCTGCTCCACAGGATGAGCAACATAAAATTTACCCACCATCAAGGAGTTTAAGGAAGAAATTGCATCGACAGGGTCGCCCAAGATATGGAGTAAGAATCAACCTATTGTGTACTGGATCGTTACTTCTTTTCAAAGAGCTAAGAAAAAAAAGAGTGTGCAAAGCCGCAACGATTATCGCCAGTAACCAAACACTTCTGTTTGTGTCGCAACATAGTGTGTGGATATCGCCCGCAATTATGCTAAGTCGGCTCACCGACTCCCACCATAACCACCAGTAATCTTTATTACCTGCACGCCTACCAACCAAGAGCCCGACAGGAACACATATTATTATACAAATACAAACAACATTTTTTGGCTTTTCTATGAAAAGAGATGTCGGCTCTTCCTATATAATAA